>OZ026606.1:2828922-2861422 GCA_964020085.1 Micromussa lordhowensis | reverse complement strand
AATCAAGGGTATTGATTGAGGGTATCGAGTGACACTCAACCACGGATGCCTTTAATACACATGATCCAAGGCCTGCATGGTTTCCGCTATTATCTGCATGTCGCTTCGCAGAGTTTGACACCTCTGTCATTTGCCATGTGCTTATAACAATATTATAAAAATCATTTGCTTATTTGCAAAGTAAATTGTATTAAGCTCTTTAAGTATTGGCTCTGGAGACACAAAATTAGAAATATCCCGTGTCATGTTGCTTACTTGCACTTTATATTAAGACGCCGGGCACGGCTGTTTAATTAGAAGTGTGTCAAGTACAGAAAATGTAGCTTCTCAACCGGTCTAATTACCTCATTGACTGATTTGTTACAGGCTAATCACAAAGGGCAGATAGGCAAATAGTCTTCATGGAGGCCTCCCACCCCATCACGATTGCTTCGCTTGCTGTATTTTTCAGTTTCACGCTCGTCAACTTGCTTCAATTGCCAAATTTTTTTCCGTCCTTGACAGGAACCTGTTCATAGGCTACCTAGTTTATAATTTGTGCATATCGAGAGTGAGCTCATGCCATGTTTTAAGAAGTCAAGGACAGGGGCTTTACCTCGGAGTAATAACCTGTGAAGTTTTTCTTTGTTTTGTAGCTATTGTTAGGGTTAGGCTCTATTATCTTGACTTCTTTGTTTTCTTTGTTTTACGTCACTGGTGAGTGCTACAGGTCCTTACACCGAGGATGAGCCAGGAGGTGTGCGTTTTCGTTATTAACCCATTTCCTCTTACATGTAAACTGGTAAAAATCAGCCTAAACCCTCAACGTCTTGAAGGAGATCAGAATGTATGTTTGGTTTGCTTCCATGCTTAAAGAACATTTTTCATTGGTTAAGAATATAATACAAACAGATAACTTTACTGAGACCTCCAAAATCAGTTCAGAGGTCCAAAGCAGGCGCGGATCAAAGATTTTGAAATGGGGGGTGAATTACCTGTGTCGGTGTGCTTCGAAGAACGAGGTATGTAACAATAGTTGCTATTCTTATTCAATGAGATGCAAATAAGTGGCGGGATATTCTACAATCTAGCCGATATACCTTGATCATTACCTGGTATACATGTCAATTACTACGATCCTACTAACAAGAAATTTTGAACGCTTTTGAAACGTTTACGTGGCTACATTTCTACAGCGTACAAGATCAAGGTCACTTGACCTCTTGGCCTAAGTATTTCTAACAACAGTCAAAATAATTTCGACACTTACCGTATAAATCTGGGCATGGTATACGTACAAACATTCTCCCAACTTGAAAAATGCAACTAAAACAGCAATAAATTACTGAAAGTGAAGCGCGCAACACAACCGTTTGAGCACTTTTCAGACATGGTTGACTTAAAAAAACTAGGTCTCAGGCTTCCCTCGGTCAACGACAATAAAGCGCGCGCATTGAAAAACGCCCTCAAAATTTTCCCGCGCATTTACAGTCTTGAAGAAGAGGGAAGATGGTTGCGTTAAAACTGAAGGAAATTTCTCAAATTACATCTACTGGCGATCGCTATCGTGAAAACGAGGCTTCTTCTATCTTCAGGACGCTTTGTCAATTCTCATGCCATTCTACATCGTCACCTGTGATGTCACGTTATCTTATGATTGTGATGTGACTTGGAAGACTTGCTGCATTGCGCAACATTGCGAGGAATAATGGCATTTTTACTTCAAAGCTTAAAAAATTTTGCAGACAATCACGCATTACTTAAAGTTGGCGCCACTCTGGGAGCTGTTGCATTGCTACATCGTGCGAGACACCAGCACTCAACTAACGTCAAGGAGCATAAAACAAAAAATACATACTCAACATATAGCATCAATCCCACTTTAAAAGGGGGGTTTGCAAAAAGAACACGTTCGTTTATATCAAAATAGCCCCATATTGCAGATGAGCCATCCAGTGCATAGAAATCCAGCAAAAATGCCGTCAAAGAAACACAAAATAACGGCGAAGTCGAGCTTCAAGCAAATAAGGATCGAAAAGTACATTACGCCATTGGCTAGCTGCTATAGCCAATAGAAACCAGACATCTTCGATCCGTCGCAAGGGAACACACCATGAGAAGTTTTGCCAAACCGCAGAATGCCTCATCACCCACAATGCCGCGACACATCTGGGGCTTTCACATATGTACGAGTTGCGCTAGCAACTACAGACGTACAGAGTATGTTAGAAACGCCGGCAACTGATTAGATCCACATGGAGGATCGAAACCATGGTCTTGCCTGAACTGAACCGAACAATGGAATATACAACACGCAAAACAGTCGACAGACTTGCGTGTAAACAGCTACATTTGAACCATGTGGTGCCAGAACGAACAAAATGAGGTATAAACCTATACATCGAGCTCGAGGAACATAAGCTCGATCAGATAGATGCAAGAAACATACGTCTCAAGACAAAAGTATAGCTTTCTGGAATTAAAGCGTCTCCGATGAAAAACGTACGATATCCGTGATAAGAATCAACTGTACTTGCAAACAATTCTAATCAAATTGCCGAGCCCGGCGTAGCCTGCAGTGCTGGCGTTTTCCGTCTGTTCAGGAGTTATCGGTATTAGTTAGTGATCGAGTAGAATTAATACCATTTTGTCTCAGGGGTGGGGGCGGAAGGCCCGTTACTCCTTTTTTAGCCTCACCCCTACTTCCTAGGACCTCTTTTCGTCTCTTGCGAGTTTTAATCCAAAGAAAGAAGAAGACTCAACAGATCAGACCTCCCAATTGATGCGTAATCAACTGCGCATGCCACAGACACAGTTTAATTGATCCTCTTCCGATCGTTGTCAGAGGTCGCCGATCCTTTCGGTTTGCACGAAGATATCGAGACCTCTGGGAGAAATGTTAGCCAAAAAAGAAAACTTTGACTTGGTGTATAGAAGCCAATATTTCTATGGCGCATCCTTCCAGTCAATATTCAAAAAACGTTAATATCTCTTCCTTTAACAGGAAGAGCTGTAAACAAATACACAAGCAAAAAAAAATAAAACTACCAAAAGGAAATAAAAAGTACAGCACAAATGTACTGGATGTATTACGAATATTTAAAACGTTTTTTTAATATTGACTGGAAGGGCTCTCCATTTATTTCAACTCGCTAATCAAATTGACAAGGTTTTTCAAGGCCAATTTCGATCTAAGAATTGCAGAAGTTTTGTAACAAAATTTTCATCTTATGATCGAAGACCTGACGCTGAAAGAGAAAGAATGTTTGAAATAACCATCAACGTATTGGATGCTAGCTGTAATTTAAATGTATAATAACCTCCATTTGGCGCGAAAATCTGCTTGGAAATTTATCCGCGGACATTATCTATCTCGGGTAGGGATCAGTTTTCCGAGAGCGTGGCTCGAAGAAACCTGTGAGCTTCGAGGAACAGATAATGTCAAAGGACAACTACCCGAGCATATTTTCGCGCCGAATGGATGTTATTGTGCTTATTATTTTTCAAATATTTTCCCAACACGCGCGGTTTTGAAAATTAGCTAGGGAAAATCTCTCGGATATTCCCCAGTTTTAGCTGGGCCATATCCAGTCACGTGACGCGTTAAGGCCGGGGTACACATGAAAGCCGTATTTTGGCTGGGTATTATGTTTTTTATGCAAATATCTTGTTTACGTTTCAAGCAATCAAGAACCTCTCTGCTCATCTCACATATCTATGTTTTGGGTTGTTTTGGAAATTTTTTGGTGATTTTTAGGTATATTTGGAGAGAAATAGTTTTTCTCAAAGGATTAGTAAAATTGATGGAAATAGGAAATTTTGAAGATTTGTTGTTTTTTTAAAATAGAGTTTGAAATTAAAAAATTGGTAGACACACTCCAAACAGTTGCCCAACAACCTGGGGTGCCATTGTGCGGTCGGGCAACTGTCTGGTGGTGTTCCATAACCCTTTTTTTCCCTTTCAACCTCTCTTTAAACTTACCAAAATTTCACTTAAATTCACGTGTACCCCCGCCTTAAGACCAATCGCGTGCAAGCGAAAACATTTGATGGATTATAATGGCTGATAGAAATGCCAAGTCGCGTAGAACTGAGAATTATTAAAATTTATTAAAGCTTAATTGATCATAAAAAAATATTTATTTAATTTCCATATTTATCTACAGGTGCTTCTACTACACCCATAAAAATATATATGGAAACGAGGTTTTAAAACTGTGTCCACAACGAAAGCAACGGGATATTTATTGTTTGTATCAAAACCAAAATCGCTTTGCTCTGTTCTGGAAACTTGTAGGGTGGTTTTTGATACAAATAAATTAATGGTGCTTTTGTTGCTGACACAAAATAAAACGGCGAAAGACCACACCAATACCGTAAAATTCACCTGGACTTGTATTTCATTTGATCAAGTATTTTTTTTCAAAATGCTTGACTTCATCGGGCAAGGGGGCTTGAGAGCTTATTATACGGGTATGATAACAATGTAACATAAGCTGAATATGAATTTCCCGTCTGACACCTCGCGCTTAGTGGTGCACAGCTTTGCCTGCTAGTCGTAGTCTACGGGTCCCCTTGCTGATTGTCGATTTACAGACGAGAACAATGATTAATCCAGCGGAGAGCGATCAGGGTAAGCTCTTTTTGGAAAGCTTGGAAGTTATGGGAGAACAAGGCGATGCAACAGACAAACAGTATGTGTTCCCAAGACAATGCTTAGTTCTTGGCGATTCTGAAGTTGGCAAAACCAGTCTAGTGAATTCGCTCACTGGAAAACCATTTGATCCCAACCAGCAAAAAACCCAAGGAATTGATCAGTGTCTTGTGGATAATCAGTGGAAAAACTGTAACTTGAAGGATCTTGTCTTCGGAGACCTGTGGAAGTTCTTCAAAAGCGGCCTTGTGGAAGTCTTTTTGAGTACACCCGGAAGAGCAACAAGAAATGTCGCTCAAGAGTTTATGTTCATTTCCATGGAGATCTTGCCGATTTTCGGTATCTGGATTTTCATTGCTTTCTTTGCTACGGGGCTCTTATCAATACTTTATCATTTTCCTGTCACAAATTTATTAATTTTCTTCATTTTCATTGGTCACCTTTTTTTTCAATGTTGCACTATTCACTGCAGCAGTGCTAGTAATTCAAGATTTATATTAGCTACCATTGTTTTTATTCTGAACCGTCAGGGAATGTTCAGTGGTACATGTCTAGCTATAGTGATATGCTATTTTGAAGAGAGTCTTATTGACTTTGCCAATGTTCTAACGTTGGGCTCAATCGCTGGTGTTGCATTCGTTGCTTTGTTTATTCTAATAGGACCAATTCAAATGCCTTCTGGTACAGGTCAACTAGTAAAGAGTCAAAACTTTGGTGTGATTCTCTGCTTTTATCGGATACTGTTGTCAATCTTAATTGGACTAATCTTTGGTTTTGCAGCAGTGATATCGGTTGTGAGTGAATTAGACAAAATTTCATTTATCGAAACATCCATTACTCCCTTGAACTACATGCGTGTTATAAAAGTAGGATGTATGATTAGTCCTTTTGGGTTGTTTTCCCTCGCAGAACCAGATATCCATCTAATCCAAAGCATTATTTCATCGATGAAAGACGGATCATGGGGGCCTTGTAACATACTACTCATGATAGCGGTCTTTTATCATTGTAAATTATCATTTACCTCGCCAATGTTCTATTTTGTGAGTATATTAATCCCTTTATCTATCTGTTTTACGTTCTGTAGAGAATGGTTTCGTATCCATTCAAATCGTAACATCAGTGAATGTCTTTCTAACAATTGTATGACACTAACACTAAAGGCAAATGGAGAAGTTGATACAAGAATGTTAAAAAGCGCCTTAAATGAAAAATTTCCCTCACTCAAACTGCAGATCCTTGATTTTGCTGGAGATAAAGAATACTATGCCTATCATCATATGTTCCTTAAGCGCCAGGCTATTTATATAATTGTATTCAACATAGCTAAGCTTGTAGAAAATAACTTTAGGACTATAAATGCAGCCATCGAAAGACTTCAGTTCTGGTTGGAGTCTGTCTGTAGCCATGTACCACCAAAAACACCAATCTTCCTTGTTGGAACACACAGAGGAGACTTGGACAATATCTGCATTCAAATCTTAAATGGTCATTTCAGGAAATGTCTTTGGGACGCCTACTGTGATGAGTTGGTTATCAATGATGCTGATGAGTTGATCTTTTTTCCTGTTGAGAACTCCAAAGGAGAAAATGATGTTGGTGTACAAAGCCTTCAACTAACAGTCATGTCTGTTGCTGCTGAAGAAAGAAAGACAGCTAAAGATTGTGACATACCTTTATCATGGATTACAATCAAAGACGCAATTATCAATCAAAGAGAAAAGGAGAAAGCCAAGTTGTGTGTGACACTCAAAGAGTTTCCAACAGCATTTGGAAATTTCATTTTCACCAACTGGTCTGAAGAAACCTTGAAGTACTTCCATGAAAAAGGGCTGGTTATATACCTTGACAAAGATAAAGATCTGTCCAATTGGGTCCTTCTCAAGCCTGAGATACTGGTTGATATTATTATCCAGCTTGTCACGCCATCACCACAAATGATCGAGGAAAGAGGCTTCAGACGTGACTGGAAACTTCTGCACGACAAAGGAATGCTGACTAAATCACTGCTGACAAGAATCATCTCAACAGTGCAAGAAAACGAAGAAGCCATGACTGGATTCCTTGAGGAATATGATTTGATCTGCCCCTTGTCAAACAACAAAGTGAAAATGTGTAGCCTGTCTGATGATGAAGAACACCAGCCAACTCACTTTGTTCCATCCCTGCTACCAGTGTCTGCAGATGGGTGCATTTCCACATGGCATGACAATACCACAGACAAGAAGTTCTATGTGTTCTTCAAGAGGTTTCTTCCAGAGCCCCTGTTTCATCGCTTACTATCTCGTGCCCACAAGAACAGCAAGTTGGAGTTTCCAAATGGCCCAACTGTTGTGTTCAAAGATGGTGGCAAGTTCTGGATGAGTCCTTGGCAGCCCTACAGACTGAAACTGATGAAAGAAGAGGTGATCATTGAAGTGACATTCAGCTCCAGGTAATTTTAGAACAGAAACCTTCTTTTATGAACTTTCATGGAATCTGGTAAACATAACTAATATTGAAAGGGTACTTCTCTAGCTCTTCTATCTTCTAGTCTAGCCACTCGTAAGTTCCAAGTTTAAATATTTCAATTCTCTTTAATCGGTGAACATTCCTTGTAATGTTAGTTTAGTGCATTAAGACCATACATGTATCTCAATTACAAAGTTAACTTTCGTTAATTCCCAGCTTGAAAATACATTAATGTTTTAGTAGAAGTTAAGGGTTGGTGTGCATTAGCTTTTCATTGTTTAAGAACACTTTTGGTCTTCGGTTTGTTATAATAATATTACAGACAGTTGAATTCTCTCACAAAACCAGAATTGGAACAGAATTGGAGAGGTGACCATTGTAATAATCATAAAATTGTAACAAACGTTTTGATGAATGGCTAAGTGCTTTGTTGGGACAAAAATCCCTAGTTCTACAGTTCAACTTCATTTTGCTAAAAAAACGCCAATCATTCTGTAATATAATTTACAGCAACATAAAAGGAATGAAGCCAGCAGATGTGTTGTGTCAAGTGTTTTCCATGGTTGATGGAATTTGTAAACGGGATTTCTCCTTTGTCAAGTTCCACTGTGGACCAGCCTGCCCTGCGGCTGTGACAAATGAGTGTCCTGGTTACCAAGACAACTACATGTACACACCACATAAACACACCAGACGTCATGTGTTTAATATCATGCCTGGACGACAGGGAGATAACATTGCCTCCCTGTACTGTGTAAACAACAATTTTGAAGAGGAGTTGAAAGAATGGATACCATAACTTAACTGGCCAGGTGAAGCATTAACATTATTGATTTGATTTCTGACAAAAAAAAACTGTCACTTTGTGAAAACAAAATCAGTCATGTCACTCATCACGCCATGTATAAAGTGTCACTTGATGTGAAGTTTTTGTATATACATGTATATGTTACAGGTCAAAATGAAATTCACGTTAAAATGATTTTAACCTAGTTTGATTCTCAATTTCCTTTGTCTTCTAACCCTAATTATTCATGGTCCATGAATAATTAGGGTAAAGAACAAAGGAATTTCATTTTAACCTGAATTTCATTTTCACCTGCAACATATATATGTGTGTGTGTGTGTACACAGGTGACCATTTGAGAGAAAGAACCAATTTGTACATGTATATAAGCAAGAATTAGAAAGAAACAAGAAAGTACACCAGGTGATGTACATGTACATCATGACTGATTATCAGACTTTCTAATTAATTAACAATATGCCTGGCAGATCTTTACTTTCACCAGATCTAATTATGATTTCTTTAATATGTGTTTACACAATTCTTTGATCTCCAACATTGCTGTTTGTTTTGGTGAATGGTCTTCCCACTTCTAAACATGTCACTGAATGATGACGTTCATTATCTCCTGACAGCTGAGGGGCTTATGCTACTATGCATTGTTAACTGGATCACTTCATTTTTTTTTAGGATTCTGTTTAAGTGGATTCAGCTTTCTCATTTCCTAAGGGTATCTGCTTAACACAGCTATTGACTGTATATAAAAAGGAGTGTTTAAATAATCATAGTAATTAATCATAATTATAATACAAATTTCAGTTGGAAAGCTGTAAATATCCAAGTATTAAGTTTTCAAAACAATAGTTATTACATCTTCTCTGTAAGCAAATAGTCATAATTGTATTATCAATAGTTTATTTTCAGCAACTGAGACTATTTCTTTGTTGTATTAAAACATTAATGAAGCAGTCATAATAAGATGGAAACAAAATTCATCCATTTATGTGCCCACATTGTGCTATGGCACATATACAGTGTAGGGTCTCAGATGACAACAGATTAAACCAAATCTAATTTTTGAACAAACTATTTTTGTAACAAAGTTACTATGTACAGCATACCTGTTCATCATTGCTTAAATAGCACAGATGTTACTTACTTACAACTTTATGTGGGTAGTCACTTGAATGGAGACGGGAAGGCCCTTCTTCCTTCTGTGACATTTCATGAGCAATAATTATTACTCGACACTTAGTTTTTTTAAATTCAAATAAAGAAAAAGAAAGACACTAAGTTCTTTTAAACCCAAATAAAGAAGAAAGAAATACATGTAATGTGGACTGGGAATTGAACCCAGGTCACATGATTGAGGAACCAGTCAGTTACCCACTACATCATCGAAGCGCCAGCTGCAGAAAATTGAATTTTTTAACTTAAATACATCAAGCTTAAGTTAAGTATACGTAATACAGGGTCACCTGAACCACAAAATAACCGCAAGCAAACCGGAGTGGAACTAACCCCAAGGAAACCAGGATAGAACTATGATGCATAAGCGTCGTCAATTAATTAATGTAGATGTAGATGAAGCAAACCAGAGCAATTTCTGTTACTATATATATAGTGTGCCGTGCTGATGTGGTCTCATTCATTGTTACTTTATATAAAAGTCACAAAATGTCACAGAAGGAAGAAGGGCCTCCTTATCTATACCTTTCTGTGACTACCCTATAAGGCACATCAAAATGATGTTATGAAGAACTAAAAATCTACAGGCTAAAGCCTGTCTACTGCTACTGTATGTAATAAAATGCAAAACAATTTTGATATGTCTGGTTACAACAAAAACCTAAGGGAGGAGTTCATTTTACCCTACCCCTGTTTGTACTAAGGTGGGAGTATAGGTTTGGTTGTACTTGTACAGTTACAGTTGAATGCTTGAAACATTTCTTAACCATTTTTTTCTTGGTGTGTATTAGAATTAGTTTTTTAATGTAATAAAATGAACATGTGAATGAATAAAAGTTTCATCGATCAAAATGTCTGGTGCATATACATGTATCTGCTCATTCCATCATGGGCAAGGTCAGGATTGGTGGGAAAAACCCCAGGGAATTTGAGGCAACAAAGGTAAGGGGAATGTGTTTGGAATTTTCAAGTCCCCTGGCTATGGAAAGTGGGTGAGGAATTGCATTAACCCTGACTAGGCTCCAGGCAAGCTCCAGGCAAGCTCCAGGCAAGCGTGCATGAAGTGAGGAAGCCTGTAGACATTCTATTGATGCGATTGTTCTAAGATACCAGAATCTGGTATCATGATCTGATTGATTAGGCCGCTGATCGTTGACATGAGCTTTTTGTAAAATGCACTTGACTGGGCAGTCAAGTACAGGACTTCTAAGTTCATGACATTTGTGCATTTGCCATTCTCTTTTAATTTTCGGTCTCTCTCCTTAGTTCTGAAGTGCACTTTATGCTATGTTATGAGGAGAAATTTTAAGTAGAATGGAGCTGTTTGACTGTGCTATAGCAAATTGTCTTTAGAGTCAAAGGCCTGGGATCAGGTGTAGTAATGGCATCCGCGGTCAAGTCTCCATTGATACCCTCAATCAACATCTCGATTGATAGTTGATCAACATCCCGATAGATACTAGGTTGACACTTGATCAACAGTCAGACGAAAGTCCGCCGAGTATCGACTCACTCATGCATCGATCGAAAATTGGGCAACTGGGGAGAGACCGGCAGCACCAAAGATGCCGATAGTGTCAATTGAGTGTCACTCGCGGTGTCAATGGAGTATTGGTCGAGTGTCGATTGAGTGTCGATCAAGGGTATTTATTGAGGGTATCAATTGACACTCAACCACGGATGCCTTTAATACACATGATCCAAGGCCTGCATGGTTTCCGCTATTATCTACATGTCGCTTCGCAGAGTTTGACACCTCTGTCATTTACCATGCCCTTATAACAACTATAAAAATTATTTGCTTATTTGCAATGTATGTATTAAGCTCTTAAGTGTTGGCTCTGGAGACACAAAATTAGAAATATCCCGTGTCATGTTGCTTACTTGCACTTTATATTATGACGCCGGGCACAGCTGTTTAACTAGAACTGTGTCAAGTACAGAAAATGTCAGTAGCTTCTCAACCAGTCTAATTACCTCATTGACTGATTTGTTACAGGCTAATCACAAAGGGCAGAGAGGCACATAGTCTTCATGCAGGCCTCCCCACCCCATCACGATTGCTTCGCTCGCTGTATTTTTCAGTTTCAAGCTCGTCGACCTGCTTCGCTTGCCAATTTTTTTTTTCCGTCCTTGACAGGAGCCTGTTCATAGGCTACATGTACCTAGTTTATAATTTGTGCATATCAACAGTGAGCTCATGCCATGTTTTAAGAGGTCAAGGAGAAGGGCTTTACCTTGGTGTAACAACCTGTGAAGTTTTTCTTTGTTTTGTAGCTATTGTTAGGGTTTGGGTCTATTATCTTGACTTCTTTGTTTTCTTTGTTTTACGTCAATGGTGAGTGCTACAGGTCCTTACACCGAGGATGAGCCAGGAGGTGTGCATTTTCGTTATTAACCCATTTCCTCTTACATGTAAACTGGTAAAAATCAGCCTAAACCCTCAACGCCTTGAAGGAGAATGTCTGTTTGGTTTGCTTCCATGCTTAAAGAACATTTTTGATTGGTTAAGAATATTATATCTTATTAGACGTTTTGGTGTGTAGTATCGCTGTATATTTTTACGAGTTGTGCAGTATTTTGACGAGCCAGTAGGGCGATTCAAAATACAAACAACAAGTAAAAATATACAGCGATACTACACACCAAAACGTCTAATAAGGGATTTATTATCCAACGATTTCTTTTCCCAAAATTCTGACTTGCCAAGGTTTTGAACTTCACGTGGGCGGGAGGAATGAGACGAGTACAAATATCTGTTATTTGTACTCGTTTCGCGCGTTATTTGTACTCTAGGAAGCAGAGTTGGATAATAAAATACAACCAAGATCAGTTCAGAGGTCCAAAGCAGGCGCGGATCAAAGGTTTTGAAATGGGGGGTGAATTACCTGTGTCGGTGTGCTTCGAAGAACGAGGTATGTAACAATAGTTGCTATTCTTATTCAATGAGACACTGATGAGATGCAAATAAGTGGCGGAGTATTCTGCAATCTAGCCGATATACCTTGATCATTACCTGGTATACATGCCAATTACTACGATCATACGGGCAGAACTTTTTGAAACGTTTACGTGGCTACATTTCTACAGCGTACAAGATCAAGGTCACTTGACCTCTTGGCCTAAGCATTTCTAACAACAGTCAAAATAATTTCGACACTTACCGTATAAATCTGGGCAGGGTATACGTACAAACATTCTCCCAACTTGATAAATGCAACTAAACCAGCAATAAATTACTGAAAGTGAAGCGTGCAACACAACTTTGAGCACTTTTCAGACATGGTTGACTAAAAAAAACTAGGTCTCAGGCTTTCCTCGGTCAACGACAATAGCAAAGTGCGCGAGTGACGTCATGACTCAGACAAGACTCAGACAATCAAACCGGGACACTTCCTAAAACAACCAGTGTTCCTAAAACACATTTTTGAAACGAAAACTTCGCCTAGATTCCCCCTAGATCTCTCAGAACACGCTGATGTTGTATGAGCCTCGTGGGGGATATAATCATTTGCATTCTATTTTTAACCCTCGCGCGCTTCGCTATTAAGCGCGCGCATTGAAAAATGCCCTCAAAATTTTCCCGCGCATTTACAGCCTTGAAGAAGAGGGAAGATGGTTGCGTTAAAACTGAAGGAAATTTCTCAAATGACATCTACTGGCGATCGCTATCGTGAAAACGAGGCTTCTTCTATCTTCAGGACGCTTTGTCAATTCTTATGCCATTCTACATCGTCACCAGTGATGTCACGTTATCTTATGATTGTGGCGTGACTTGGAAGACTTGCTGCATTGCGCAACATTGCGAGGAATAATGGCATTTTTACTTCAAAGCTTAAAAAATTTTGCAGACAGTCACGCATTACTTAAAGTTGGCGTTGCTCTGGGGGCTGGTGCATTACTGGTACTCGGCTACTGTTACTACCGACCGGAAGAAACAACCCAACCATCACGGGAAATTTTCTGACACCTGATATGTTCTCCATGCTGTAAGACAAGTTTACTTCAGAGGGATGTGACATTGATATCTTATCGAGTCTAGCCAACATAATCTGGCGGCAAAATTCACTTCAATCCCGAACTCTGCGGGATTGTTGACGGGCGATGAAGAATGTTACGATCTGTTCAGTGACTGAGCTGATCAAAGATGGAAAGCTTTACCGGCGGAGCACACGTGCTGTCTTGTACAATCAATCGTGATTGAGTACCAATAGAAATATACAAGGATACCCCATGATTCCTGGATATCAATTGAATGTCGCTCAAGTGATAGTGAAAACTCTGCGGAAGTCTATTGAGGGTAGGATTTTAGAAGAATATCTATTTCATGAACTCTGTAGTAGGAAGTAGGGTACACCTGATAGAAGTAACCACCTTTACTTTATCACTCATGCAACATATAAACTCTACTATCAAAAAGTACACTTTTAGTCAATTAATTATGGCGCAATTTACTATCTTCCCCTCAAGTACAAGAGTAAAATTGAGAACGTACTCAAGTGGGAAGACTCGGGCTGGGACTGAACTATTAATTCTCGCATTCCAATACAAACTATGAAACTAATACAAAGTAGCACAGAGTAAAACGCTAATTCAAGTCCGCTGATGTGCAGCGGTAGAAATATTAGTAAATATCCCAGTCAGAAAACAGTCGTCGCACAAATTGTTGAAAACGGGATCTCTTTCACTTACAGAAAGATTGTTCTAACCAACAATAAACTTGTGTGTTCTTTCACAGGTCAGATGATGACCTGTTACTCGGTCCGGCGAGAAACGAGTTCGAAATGTCTTGAGCTGAAGAAACTAAACTAATTTTTCCACTTGCTTTAAATAGAGTGACATTGGTGGCAGAAAAAAAGTTTCAAAATCCCAACAGCGGAACTCTATTTACCAGATATAGGTCTGCAACGCATACAATTTTGAAATACTTCTGCCTAACATCTTGCATCTGGAAACTAATCTAAAGAACCATGGATATATAAATATAAGCGAGAATTATTTTGACTTCGATATTATCACTTCACGGAACTTTGTGCCTTCAGGGAACCCTATTTCTCGTTGCCATGACAATACAAGAAGCTTCCTCTACTTGATTATGGCTTCAATGTGGACTCCTTTCCGCCACAGCTGTCACGTGACTGGCCTAAAAGTCGGTTCATCTGGTTTACCGCGGACAGACAATGTCGTATATTTGTTAACTTCGTTGATCACATGAAACTTGTCATAACTCAGCCAGGAGGCGATGTACAGAAGGCCTTTAGACAATACAGCAAGCTTCTGTCAACCATGGAAGGATGTAACACGGAAGGGAAATAAGTCCATGTGGAGCTTGAAATACGGATTTTTGACGAGTTCACCGCATGATATTGGTACAGGATTTGAAGGGCAAGTAAAGGCTCGATTGCCAAAGCTTATAAAGGTACAAACTATGGACTACATAACCCAACCTCGTTCCCAAAGTGCTTTACTCCTGTCTTCTAAAGAAGGAGAAGCGCCCATGGCCAGGGAACGGAAACGACTATTTACACTACCTGTAACAACTACCGACACCACTCAACCTACACTACAGACTACAGACCGAAACCGACGTTGCAGCTAAAGACCGTACAGAAAAAGCCTGCAGCAGTTGAATTGAAACGCATTCTCTCAAGTTTGGTCTATGAGCAGGCGCGTGACGCGAGGGAAAGCGGGAGAGGAAAAAAGGCGGGCGTGCGAGGACGAGAACGCGAGAACAAAAAGGATCGGTCTTTTTTCTCACTTTCTCGTCCTCGCGCACGTTTCAATTTTTTTTCTCGCACTTGCTTTCGCCTCTTGCTAAACAGTCTAATGAAAAAGGAGATCCACACATAAATCTACATTGTAATAGATTCTCTTAGCACACAGGTTTCGCAACAAAATCTTGTTCGCTATCAAGAGGAGGCACAGTGAGTAGGATCTGCCCTGAACATGTCAGCTAGCAAATCGCGTGATCAGCTTCAGGACCATGCTCTTAACAGAACTAGAGTGTGACAGTGCGCTAATTTTAAATTACCTTTCTTTGTTTTTCAAGGATTCGAGATTTATACGAATAATAGACGTGCTGCCAATTAAGCTAGAACTTGCTGGTAAGAAGATTAAGTAAAAGAAGAAAAGATAGACCCTTGGTGATATTTCCAAATCTTCATCGACTCTTTATTTGTTCGTCTTGTAATTAAGAAAGCGACTAATATTTAAGAATCAGAAAAAAAAAACACTTTACAAAGAGTGAATATTGTCCTTGAACTGAAAGCCGCTAATGTTTGAGAATCAGAGAAAATACCGTGGTGCCTTTACAAAGCGTGAATATTACACAAATCCTTGGGGGAACTTGCTTACTATTTGCTGTCGGTTCTCTAGTAACCCGCTGTTTCCCAGGCTCTACGCGGCTTCGACCTGCACCGTCTACAGTGACCTTGCCTGCAAGCGACATTCAAGATTACGAGTACCCTTGCTGATTGCAATTGTCGATTTGCAGACAACAAAAAGATCCTGTCAAGGTAATTCCCTTGAAATTGTTCTACTATCAAGCCTTTTTTGAAACTTGGCATCGTTAACATTCATGATATGACCATTAAAAAATGCAATAAAGAAATGGGGTCAACGTGCTTGTTTACGCGTCAGCAGGCTCTAAAAATGGGGTATTTGTACTTGTTGCGCATTAAAACTTCGAATCATCTTCATACAGAATTAAGTCTTGATTACTAGAAAGACCCAAAATTTTATCTTTAAAGTAAACCTTCTTTTATTCACATAAGTAGTATTGCTTGATTTAAGCCATTTTTGATTCAGTGCCTGGTTGCGGAAATATCGCACTTTTTCAGACAGTTCCGTGGTTAGCTTGAAGTCCTTGTCCTGGTCAAAATACAAAATATGGAACTATTTTGCAAAAACAAATCATGTTCTACTATCAAACTTTTTTCCTTCTTCAAATATGTTCTTTATTAGACTGTTCTTAGCAAATATCAAAATAAAAAAGCAGGGGTCACCGCGCTCGTTTAATAGAAAAGGAGCATTTTTTGCTATCAAGCTTAGTTTGAGGGAAATCTCTTATGTTTTGTACGCGCACGCGCTCATGTGCGTGCGCTAATGACGCAAAAATCATGCGCAGTAGGGATGCGCAATGCAATACTAAGGAATTACCTTAAGATCTTTAAGGAATCTTGAAAGGATCTTTAAGGATCCATAAAAAGGTCTTTACAAGATGTCACTAAAGATCTTTGTAAGATATTCATTAAATCTTTGTGGATCTGTGAATCCTTGCAAAGATCTTAGTTCAATCCTTGTGGATCTTAAGGTGGTTCGAAACAGTTTTATGGCGCGCGCAAACTGGGTTCTAATCAACAAGCCTAATCTCGCGCGTGCAGTTGACGCACATGCGCAAATGCTGATCTTGTCGTGTCGAAATTTTGGAGTTTTTATAACTTTAATCGCTCATATTTCCGCTTCCGCTCGGTGGATTTTTTTCATTTTTTCGGTGATAACCAGGATCAATTGGCTGCATACATAGTCCGATTTTTAAAAAATTCTGTAGGCAGGAAAAAAAATAAGAGAACAATAGTCAAAAAGAGGATTTTTTCTTAATCTACCCTACAGATTTTTTTTAAACTGAAATATGTTGAAGGTCATTTCTGGTGACATATAATATTGCAGTTTGAGAAGATTTCACCGACCAATTTTTTAAAAAAGACAATAGATTTCGATTTTAGGGGCTCAACTGAATGCGTCATATGGTTGCTATGGTAACAGGTTTTCTGAAATGAATGTCATGTAATGAATCTATGATGTTTCTTTTAGTTCTGTGCCAAATTTCATAGTAATACGATGAACCATACATAAATTAGAAAAGAATTTGTGAACTTGTCTCGGGGAAATGAAAACTACTTCGAACCACCTTAAAGGAGCCTTCTGAAGATCTTGGCAGTTGTTTTGAAACTTTGAATTCACTTCATGTAAGCAGTTGCAAAATGTTTACATTTTGTGATATCTTACAAGAAACAGGACAAAAATCGATGGTGCGCAGTACGGACTGTAAACCATCTAACAAAAACAATGTTTGTAAACAAATATCTTCCCTATACGTACAATGTAGGAAGTGGTTGTGGGGGCTAATTGAAAAAAAAAACAGAGATCTTAAGAGTGTACTGAGGTGTAAGACGCTCAACTTCATTTACACTCTTGTTGACATCAAAGAACATCGTAACTGAGCAGGCCACCTCCGGATCACATGACCTCCTGGTCCTCTTGGCCTAATCACTTGTATCTCTTTAAATATTTTAAAGAGATGGTGCACTCGCCATCATCCTTGCGTGGTATGGGTATTAACACCTTCTCAATGTACAACCGCCAATTTCATGTACGTCTTCCTTAAAAACGACACAAAATCACAGAACGCAAGTGGAACGGTTGGGACAGGTTACACGAAAAACATGGCAGACTTAAATTAAGTCTCAGGCTTCTCTCGGTCGTCCACAGCAAGAGCGCGCGCATTGGAAACGCGCGCAAACATTTCCCGCCCTAAATGTGATGCATATTCTGTAATTGATCATTAAATTTTGGAATCTTGCTCGAGCTTCGCCTCAAGTTAAAAAAAAATTCATGCCTCTTTCTTGGAGCAAAATATGTTGTATTTCAATCTTCTGCTGTAATGAGCCTCTCTCCTCTAATGAGAATGACAGTAGAAAGCTGCATGGTTAAAACGTGACTTTAGGAAACCTTTAGAGGCATTCCGTTGCTTAATCGCGAGAATAAACCTTCTTCGATTTCTCCTCGATATCTTTAAAAAGCTTCGCCAACTTTCAGACAATTTGATTTCATTCTAATACTATTCGTTTATATCACTGATGTCAAATTACCTTGTTATGATTGTGACGTAGCTTGGAAGTACAGCTTCATTGCGCAACGTAGCGAGGAATAATGGCGTTTTTACTTCAAAGCTTAAAAGACTTTGCAGACAATCACTACACTTTACTAAAAGTTGGCGCCGCATTGGGGGCTGGTTCATTGATCGCACTCGGCTATCGTTTTCGCCGGAAAAAACGCACTGACATGAGTAGCTTCCCAAATCTTACGAACAACCCAACTATCGCAGGAAAACTTCTCACACCTGATATGTTCTCCATGCTGAAAGACAAGTGTACTTCAAAGGGATATGACATTGATAATCTCATCGAGTCCAGCCAACATAAACTGTCGGCAAACTTCACTTCTATCCCGAACTCCGCGGGATTGTTGGCGGGCGATGAAGAATGTTACGATCTGTTTAGTGAGCTGGTTGACCCTGTAATTGGCGAGGTTCATCAAATTGACGAGATGAAGAGTTTAAGGTCAGAGGTGAACTTGAACTGGAAGCAGATCAATTGCGGAAAGCTTTACGGAGCAAACGTGCTGTCTTGTAGACTGAGTACCAGTAGGAATATACAAGGATACCGCATGATTCCCGGATGTCCAGTACAAGAGCTATTGGATGTTTCTCACGTGATAGTGAAAACTCTGAAGTCTATCGAGGGTAGGATTTTAGAAGAATATTTTATTGCATCGATTCTGCAGCAGCTAAAAAGCCAGTGCACCTAAAAGAAGTAACGACCTTTCTTTTATCATAAGCAACATATGAACTAGTGGCAAACAAGAAATAACTTTTGAGGTAGAAACTCACAGTTTTAAGTTTGCAATACATGTTTCGGATCACCAGCATCCATTAGCTTCTGTTGCGACTACAAATGGACCGCTACTCGGTGTGATATAAAAGAGAACTTAATAGAAAACAAGTTAATCATGTTAATTTAACACTTTCATTATAATGTTCCGTGTTACAATACACATTGTTTTCTAACACTGTATTCTCTAGTGTCGCATATTCATGTTGTATTTAGTATTCATATATTTTATAAAGTTCTCTTTTATATCACACCGACCAGCGGTTAATTTGTATTCGCAACTGAAGACTGATGTCATCCGTATCGCAAACTTAAAACTGTGTGTTTCTACCTCAAACATATGAACTCTATTGTCAGTTTATGCAAAACAAAAAGTACACCTCTACAAGTTTTTAGACAATTAATTGTAGCGCATTTATTATCTTTGCCTCAAGTACAAGAGCAAAATCTAGAACTTACTAAAGTGAGACGGTTCGGGCAGAGACTGGATTATTAATTCTCGCATTTGTAAATACAAACTAATACGGCTTAACGCAGAGTAATGCGCTAATTCTAGTTTGCTGTTGTGCAAGGGTTGAAATATTACAGTAAGTATCACAGTGATACAACAGTCGTCGCGCAAGTTGTTGAAGAAGGTTCCCTTTAACAGCCAACAATTTACTTGTGTGTTATTGTGACCTGTTATTGGTCCAGCGAGAAACGAGTTCGAAATGTCTTGAACTGAAGAAACTAAACCAATTTTTCTACTTGCTTTAAATACGAGTGACATTGGTGGCAGAAAAAAGTTTCCAAATCCCAACAGTCGAACGCCTTACAGGATGTAGGTCTGCAACACGTACAAAGTGAAATTTTGAAGTACTTGTCTCTAACATCTTTCATCCCGAAGCTTTATCAAATTGTCTGAGTCTAGGTAAGGATCATACTGTATGTAAGTTTAATTTCGTCAGTCTTAAATTGATAATCTGAAGAACCATATAAGTATATAAGCAAGAATTGTTTTGATTTCCAACTTCACGGAACAGGTGCCTTCGGGAAATCCTATCTCTCGTTGCCATGGCAATACAAGAAGCTTGCACTACTTGATTATGGCTTCAATGTGGACTCCTTCCCGCCACAGCTGTCACGTGACTGGCCTAAAGGTCGGTTCATCTGGTTTACCGCGGACAGACAATGTCGCATATTTGTTAACTTCATTGATCACATGAAACTTGTCATAACTCAGCCAGGAGGCGATGTACAGAAGGCCTTTAGACAATACAGTGAGCTTCTGTCGGCCATAGAAGGATGTCTAACACGGAAGGGAAATAAGTTCATGTGGAGCTCCAAATACGGATTTTTGACGAGCTCACCACATGATATTGGTACAGGACTTGAAGTGCAAGTAAAGGCTCGATTGTCAAAGCTTATAAAGGTGAAAACTATGTACAACAAAACATGGACTAAATAACCCAACCTCGCTCCCAAGGTGCTTTACTCCAGTCTTCCAAAGAAGGACAAGCGCTCAGGGAACGGGGATGTAAATATCCCTGGATTTTGACATCTGTTTACATGAAACGACTTTTGACATTCCATGTAACAACTTCCTGCACTAGCTACTCGACCTACACTACAAACCAAAACATAACTACAGACGGTAGAGAAGTAATCAGCAAAGTTCAGAAGTTCGGATTGAAACGTATTCTCTCAAGTTTGGTCTACGAACAGGCGCGTGACGCGAGAGAAAGTGAGAGAGGGATTTTGCTGTATGCGATCAAGTTATTAAACCTTCTCCATGAACCCGCTGCATTGCCGGCTGTTAGCAATAAACCAGAGGGAAAAAAGGCGGGCGCGCGAGGACGAGAATGCGAGAACAAGAAGGTCGGTATTTGTTCTCGCTTTTTCGTCGGCGAACGCCTTCATAATTTATGTCTCTCTCATTTCCCTTCGCCTCTTTGCAAACGGTCTTAGGAAAAGGAAAACTACACATAAATCTACATTCTACTTTATTCGTAGATTCTTTCTTGGTAGAAACAATCTTGTGCGCTATCAAGATAATGTACAGTAAATCGCGTGATCAGTTTCAAGACTATGGTTTTAACAGAACTAGAGTGTGATAGTGTGCTAGTTTAAATCACATTCCTTTGTTTTTCAAGGATCAGAGGTTTGAACGAATAATAGACGTGCTGCCAATCAAGCTAGAACTTGCAGGTGAGAAGATTAAGTACAAGAAGAAAAGTAGATGAGATGGGATTGATGGTGATATGATGTTTCTAAATTTTCATTCGTTCATCTTGTACTTTAAAAAAGGCTCCCATGTTTAAGATATCAGAAAAAAATCAACAAATTTGGGATATTTTACCTGAAAGCCACTAATAATTGAGGATCAGAAAAAAAACGTTTTGCCTTTACAAAGCGTGAATACTACTCAAATCATTGGGATCTTATTTACTATTTGCCGTCGGGTTCTTATAGAAATTTCATGTTAGAAACTCTGTTTACAACCCTTGGCAGAAAAAAGTGGTCTTTTGTGCAAGTCAGTGAGATGACCATCCTTTCAAGATTTTAATTCACCTTCTCCGCTAGCACTCAAACATTTGTTCTTTCACTTTACATTTTTAGTTGATCCACAAAACACAGACTTAGTGTGCATCAGTAACAAACACAAACTACAGCTGACAGAGGTAAGTATGAGATGATGACAGGCAATATATATAGCTTATTAACCAAGCACGAGGGCCGTACTGGGAGAGTATCGGCCCGAGGTCTTGACGGTAAAGACCTCGGACCGATATTCTCCCAGTACGGTCCCGAGCAAGCTTGGTTAATAAGAGATTTATTATACGACTGAAGAAAGCTTTGAAGGTTTTTCACAAACAATGCCCGGTCCAAAACTTAGAGAATATTGGACCAGCAATAGAGCATTTTGATTGGTTCATTTTAGTTACTGGCTCTCTGGCTGCCTGAGTCGTGTAATAAAAGCTAATAAAAAAAACAATTCAGTATTGAGGTTTATTAATTGGCGGAAGGGACATCGGTTCTCTTTTGCTAAAAAGTCGTGCCCGACAGAGCTTGGTAATTTTATAGGGAACCTTTCTCCAAAGGCGTAGCCTGCATACGAAGGTCTTATCTGTACTTCTCGCACCTTCAAACCAAAAAACTCTGGTTTTCTTTATCGCTCATCTCCATGGCCAAGATTTTTATTATTCTTGTGACAAAATAAAATTGACAAACGATAGAAGTGATAAATTCATGACTCTGGAGTTTTATTATCATCTCCAAAAGTAAGAATAGATTGGAAAAGACCTTGGGGGATACATCGTTTAGCTGTGCTTCCCCCAGACTTCGGAATCTGCTTCCAACTACAATTAATTCAGTCTATTTTCAGTTTAAATATTTTTAAAAGTAAACTTAAAACGTTTCTATTTAATAAGACATTTAACTAGCTAGTGTTTTAATAAGATTTTAATTGGCAATATTTGTAATTTATTCTATTTATTATTTCATTAATTTATTCCTTAAAGTTTAATTGTTATTTTATGTATTAATTTTAATAATTATAGTAAGGCGCTGTTGAATGTTTTTAATAGACACGGCGCGGTATAAATTTTTATCCTTATTGTTATTATACAGTTACAATTCAGAATGGATTCTATTGGCTAGTTCGATCAAATATATACCAGTACAAATTTTGTAAAAAAGATGTCGCGTTTATCAAACATTGGACATGGCGAAAAAGTTATGGCTTTGAATGAAACACGTTCTTCAGCTTGAGAAGCGAGGGAAAACCTTTTCTGATAATGGAAAACTGACTGCTTTTATTATTCTCTTCTTCGCAGGTGGATATTATTCAGCAAGTTATCAATAGTGTGACTTTGCTTCTTGAGATTGACAAGAGAATTCAAAGAGAAGAGAGCATCCTGGATTTGCTTCCGTAGAACTTTACCTATTAATTGATGTAGTGGGAGCAACCTGTAACATTTTCTTCGGATTCTTCTTTACCTGCTCTACGTATCATTTAATGTATTACATACCGCTAAAGCCTCCTTCGCCTATAACTCCCCCACAATCCACTAGGTCTCCCGTTTTTCAGTTGTTATATCCGGTCTGTTAAATAGAGTCTGTTAGTATCTGTTCCAGTGATAATCTCCATAGCTCTATTTTTCCTTATTTAATCAGGAAGTAACGTCTTTACAGAACACTGTACTAGGATAGCAGTTTATATAAGGGTATATAAACGGGATTTTACGATATTCGTCTTGTTGCCGTTTCTCTTGAAATTGCGTAACATGATGGTGGTATAATATCTTAATTAACCAGAAAAAGAACGCCAAGAGTCCTTATCACTGAGTGGGTCTGTCATTACACCAGTGACTTGCAGAAATGTAATGAACTGTTTAGGATATAATTAATGTTAATGATTAAGTCATTCAGCCAAACCTACTCCTGTACAGGTCTCTACTTTGACTGGACGAATCATAAAAACTTTGACGCATGTGGACTGTACATCGAGCACAGTGTTCATCACTGTCAGTATCGATTGCAAATAAACCATGTCATTGAAATACAAATTATAACTCGCGAAATTTAATGTCTTACCCCTGAGATACGAAGATCTCCCGTAGGGCGGTAACGATGCTCTCGATACTCGATAATGACTCAGTGGGAAGAACAAGAAGACTAACTTTTAGAGGAATACAGCGCCGAGTAGGGTCAGCATATAGATCGTTTTCACTGTCACGCAATAAAAAAATAAATCGAAAACTATCCAGTCGAAAAAGCTGAGAAATTGTGATGTTATAGAAGATAAAAAAATAAGACACTTCTCCAAGTTTTAGCCCTGTGCGTTTCCCCAAACTTCAGATATTCGTCGAAACGTTTCGCAGAAATTTACAGAGCCCAGTATGAAAACGCCATATTGGTGTACCTCCATGGTACACCAATATGGCGGCCGGAAAATAGTGTAAACATCTGGAACTTACTTTGGCTTTCTAGGCGACTGATTATCAGTACTGAAAAAACAAGTATTTACATAAGCACTTTTCCTAATGCTCTAGCTTTTAACAGGGCTCAAAATCATGAGATAAGTATATATTTTTCAACAAATTTGATCGTAGCCTTGTGTCACGCACCTCCATAACCCGGAAATTCAAAATGCTCTGGTTTCCAAACGAAGCACGCTATTGATCTGTAAAGTTGTAAACAGATATAAATATGTCACCTCTTATACCTGATGAGGATGAAAACTTTGATGGATCTTTAGTTTAAGATTTTAGAAAGTGATGACGTCACGTGAAAACGATCTATTGGTTTTGTTGCAATTGTTGATTAACGTAATGTTTGTAAAAAAAGAAAAGTCATAAAGATAATAAATCGTCATTTTCGCGAGATTTAATTCCCTGCAAACACGATTTTTCTCCCCGATCTCGCGAAATGTGCCAAGAAACTTTTCGCGAAATTAAAGTCCCGCGAAAATACAGAATAAGCACTCGCTCAGAAACTTAGGCGAGGAAAACTTTGACTTATCATATCAAAGCCAACATTTCCACTCGTTAATTTAGTTGCACAGGTTTTTCCAAAGGAACTGTCAATCCATCAATATTACAAAAGGTTTACAAGGAAACTTTTATTCAAACACCTTTCTACGTTATCTACGGTCCGACGATAAAGTAAAAAAAAAATATTGTTTGAAATGATCACTAATGCGTTCAAAGCTGGCACATAAAATTGCGAGTTCGTGTCGACCTAATTTGTGTCAAGATATTTTTAGAACTGAGGGAGATATTAAAATTTAAGGCTTGGACATAATCATAAAGATCTGACGGCTGCATGTCTGAGTGCAAGTTGCGTTGCTGGGATTCTCGGTTTGATTGACGAAAGTTTATGATCTCTTTACTGTCTGTTATCCCAGCTCAGACGAAAAAAATTGGCGAATTTCTTTCAGCTTTTTGGCTTAGCAAAATAATATTTTTCGTGACTTGTAAATGCCGTTAACCCCCGCCCGGCGGAAAGCTTGACAAAGGGCTTATGCTGTCGGTGATACCAAAATTGGCCATTCTCATTTCTGTTTTCGCATATTTCTTTTAGTCGGAAAGTGTTACTAACTGAACAAAGACAAATTAAGTCGTGTCGCCTGATCGATCGTTAATTGCTCCCGGAACGAAAATGTGTTCTTTTCTTCTTCAAATTTACTTCCACCGAAGAGGAAATCAAACAAACAAGTCTGGACTGTGACAACTGTCGTGAGCATTTAGTCTCGATGATGTTATGCCCAGTAAATCACCTGGCTTTCGATAAGTAAACATTTCGCATGAGCTGGACTCAAAACTAGCCTATTTTAATCAAGAAATTCTTTTCTTTGATGAACCAATTCGTAAAACGGTAATTGCACAATGACAGGGTTATCCCAGGACACTGAAATGAGTGAAATGCACCTCATTATCAGTACTATGTGTTTACATATCATTAAGCAAGCGACACGATAGCGAAGTACCTCTGACACATGAACTACGGCTGACTGGTTCTGTTCTAAAAAAAGAGCACTTTTGCTTGTTGTTATTAATTTTATGTGTGGCCTAACCGCATGGTTAATATTTATAAGCATGCAATGATTCGAGATCCGACCACAAGGAATATTTCGCAGTGAAACTGTGAAAGTTGTGAGCCTGTTCTCCACGATTCATTCAGTTTCTAACTTGTGGCTTTCGCGAGCAGAGGTTGTAGTTTTTACGATTTACAGGGAGCATTTTGGATTAGAAATCTTGACGAGATTTGACATGATAACCCGACCTGATTTGTTGGATTTTTGACGGAGGCAGTCTGTAGATGTAAAAGATCAAAGTATCTGCTACGTTGATACGAAGTGAACCATGGTCGAGAGTATCTTCGGGGGAAAAAGCGCTTATCCTTTCAGCGGCAATGAAAGAAACGTTTTCCACCCGCGATTGGCCGACAGGCGACTCTCAGTTCCAACGACTCATTTGAAGACAATCTCCGAGGCTGGCGACGACAGTATGTCTTTGTCCACCTCCGCAAGCACAGAGGAAGAAAACACTGAAATCGATGGACCAACCTGTTATCGTCGACCTCGGACAATGTCGTTACCCGCGATTTATCGGGACGGCTCGTATTTGAGAATAAGACGATCTTCGAATACACTGAGCCCTTGTAAGCGCAGATATTCGGAACCAGGTGCAATTACAACGCAACATATTATTCATCGCTTATCGTCATTGCGTTCGAGTAACAGCAGTGAAAGTGAAAATGACTTTGACAAGAGACCTTCGGTGAAAAGCATGGAAGCTCCCTATTCAATTCGCGAAAGTGGATTTCCCGATTTCGGGCTTCGACGGCATTCGGACCCGATACATTACATGACCGAGAATGTGGGTCAACTTGGAATTTCGCAAGAGCATCAAGGCAAACCGAGCACAAAGGTTGCCACATGCCCAGAAGTGAAAACGTTATCTGGCCCTATCAAAGCACGACAACCGCAAAACGATAATGAACAGACAGCTCAAACAGTGAGAAGGCGAAAATCTTCTCTCGTACCGGTTCCGTTTAGTTCCTTGCAGCAACATTCAAAAGCGTGCAGCACTCAGCCGGTTTCTGCGGGCCGTCCAAGATCGTTCCCTCCAAGCAAACAAGATAGCAAGCGACATTGCAATCTTCCAGAGTTGAAAACAGCATTTTTGACAGGCCATGTTGCGGACAGAACCGATCCAACTGATAGGAATAACAACAGGGAACATACATTGGAAAGCGAAGAATCTAAAGAAGACAAATATGTTGCAAATGCTGACATCTTAGTTCAATGGATGAAGTTCTTTGGCTGAATTAACACGCGCCATGCTTTCCGCACCGTAATAAAGAGAAAACTATAACACGCCTTCGATAGCAATGAGTGGGTTTTACGAGTTCTCGTTTGTAACCATTTAGGAGGAGAAACAACCTTCGATGATTGTTTGTTTTTCAATAAATAATTGAAACTAAAAACGTATTTCCGACTAGTTTATTGTGTAACGTGTTTACCAACGAAATTCACAACCCTATCAATACCGATTTTAAATTGTTATAGATGTGCTCTCTGTACCTCTGTACAGGCGAACTGAACATCATCCAAATTTTATAACTGATACCAATTTCACTAAACAAACTCTTGACACAGGTTTTCCTGTGTTTAAACAGAAGGCTATGAAAATTTGCTTTTGTAGCATATACCGTTTTTGCAGTGTATTAAATACCGCGGACGTTACGAAAACGATTGCCGAATACTGCGACTCCAGCCGTGATTAAGCTGTTTCACCCTAGTTTGACTTTAGCCATGAGAGTAACGGTAAAAAAGATTCGTAGTCTTGGAAATATTTATTCGGCATAAAAGCCTGAAAAGCTAAAACAAGTGAAACAGAATGAAACCAGAAAACTGTCGCACCCACAACTTAACCCTGAATACTAACAATAAATAATGCAAATTTGGTTGAAAAAAGTCCAGAGTCAAACTGCTATATATAGCTTTTTAATGATCTTGTTAAAAGCAGCTGTCGATCATTCTAGCGAGAGTTAAAATATAGATAAAAGAATTTTCGCTTTAAAAAGAAATAAGGGCTAAACGGCTAGAAATTAAATCGTGTTGGAAATTCAAACTCCTAAAAAGTGGCTCAGTAGTTGCATGAACTGCATGTTGGGTTCTCACTGAGCAGTTTTAAAATTAAATAAGATGTTTATCGTTTTTCTAGTGACGTCCTAGCATATATAAGACGACTTTTAATTACACTTTGTTTTCAGATTTACATCAATTTGCGGCAGATAAGGGATTCTATGTCAAAACAAAATGATATTTATAAATGCTATTTTACATACAGCGCTGGAAATGTCTTTCGCTGTGGGAAATCACGAAGTTAAAACAAGCTCGTGAATGTCACAGCATGTCCTTTGAATGGTTGTTGTAAGTGAAAATAAGAGTTTTCTTTGTAACTGGGCTGAACCTTTTCATACCTTAAATAGTTTTCATGTATTTTGTGCATTTCGTTCTTTTTGTTTAATGTTCCTGAAGATGATTTAAGAAAATAACGGAAAGACTGCATCGATTTACTTTTTTCTTTAAAACATTTAATCAGGCTATTATCTGAACAAGTTCACCAAGCGGAACAAAAATTTCAAACCTTAAAGTTTGTCGGCAAGAAAAGGAACAAACCTAATTATACATGTATAGTTTCCGCTATACAAGATAAATCTTTTTCGCTTTCGTTATCAATGAACATTTGAAACTAAACGGAACCATTTACCTCTCTTCCATTGTAAACAAAAAGTGTGTATATATACAAATCAATATTAAATATTTTCCCACTAATATAAATTTAAATTTTTGGCAGTGTACATATTGAAATTGAAATTCCATCCCTTTGGTTTCGTTTGAAGGAAATTAAAATTTGTCCTTCACTGCCTTAACTAACTCCTGACACAGTACTTTTGACATTTCTGATTATTTTTTTCATTTGATTTTCAGTTTACTTGATAAACTATTTCCCATTTCACTGGAGAGGATTTACTATAGTGATTTGCGGTTAGGGTTATTAGTTATTGCATTTGAAGTAAATTAAGTCTGAAGTAAAAAGACGAAAATCTTATATCTGACCAAAATGGAATGACTTTAATCGCGAAATATTGTCAAACGAAGTGATTCACAAAATGGCCTGCGGCAATATGGAGGCCATGCCGGTTGCTTTGTGTTCTTTCTTTCTAAAAATGCAAACAGAACTGTGAAAATCACTTGTTCATTTGCCAAAGTCTCTGCTCTTCATGGTAAGTTCCAGTAAAATGCATCTTTTCACACGAATCACTCAGACTGAAAATGATCTAGCGCAACAGAAATGATTTTTTCCAGAATGTTGTTTATATGAGCATATCAGCGTTAAAAATCAACAAGATTGGAAGCAATGTTATGTAACGATGCAGTCGATGACTGATATTTCGCAGTACTAAAAAACAAAGTGAAATTTGTTGTGATAGGAATGACACAGCAAAAAGGTCAAGAAAACATACGAGAACTTTATCAGCCCCAATCAAAATCACTTATACTCTATGATAAGATCTGCACAAATTCTAATTACATTGTAAAGTCGAGCCAAGCTGGTTTCTTCGTTTTCACTATTAACTGTCAACCTCGTCCGCCAGGTCAGAGCCAGTGCGTTTTCAGTCAGCGGTGATCGAAGTGTGCGTTCTCACATGCGTCGCCAGCTGATTTTCTCGTTGCCAGAGGCTGCAATCCTTTCTGTCAGCACCAAGAAGTCGAGACCTCGGGGAAAATCGCATGGTGAGTCAGCATTAGTTACAGCGGCTACTCTCTCTACGCATGTTAAGAACCGATTGGTTGAACCGATATTGATCTTGAACGCATGCGCATAACCAGACAAGAACAACTATTCTCTGGTTTTTCTAGAACTATTTTCTGGTTTGTCGGGTTCTGGAGATGAATGTGGCAAAATTTTCGCCAAAAGAAAGAGAAGCGCGCGCTTGATTCAGTTATAGACAGCCACGTGCAGTGAAAGCCAATCAGGTTGATCAGAGATCATTGACTGTCTGTCTACTGAATTGGCATTTGTTTTTCCTTACATCGGGCGTAACACTCCTACGATATGATAGGAATTCATCTGATATATGAGTTCCAAGAAGCACGCCCCACATTCCCCACCCTCGGGGAGTTCCTGCTGTCCCATGACCCCTCTCTCTGTCACACAACGCTACGCTCTCGGAAATAGAGGGACCCTCTCTCTCCGAGAGCGTAGCGTTGCGTGAAGACAGAGGGACCAGAACTGGCCTATCCCCCCTCAGGACAGGCATTGCAGATGATATCAATACAACTTTTAATATGGAAACTAAATGACTCCAACGGGAGAATTTTTAATTAGTATTCCGGCGGTTTCTTTTGATCTTGTTCTCCTTGAATGGCATTTTCTTTCGATTGACAACTGATCTATGTGACTTAATTTTAGCACGTGCTCAGTGTGTTTTGTATTCTATAGATTCGTTTTTAGGTTCTCGTCTCTTGTCCTCCCTGGCCTGGTTCTCGTTCGATGCCAAGTTCTGTTACCTGCGTATCAATGGATTAACTCTGCTTTGTTCTCCTTCAGGTTGGATTTACGTCACGTCTCATTCTTATCCACTGGCCTTCCTGGCCTCAGGATGACTTTGCGCCTTGGCGTCTTGCATTCTCTTCTTGTTCCAGTGTTTCAAGAAATATTTACTGAAGAATCTTCAACCGAAAAGAAAGCGTCATTAAAAGAGAAATTTTTCAAAAATTGCAAATATCCCAAGCTCCCTCCTCAAGACCTTTGCCTTCAAAAGATCACTTGTTTTAAGTCGACATGCTCCAAAAGGACTGGAAACAATTGGTTGAGGCGAAACTGGCGTTTGATGATGCTGTTTTAAAGTTTCAAGAAACCATGTTTAGTGAAGAGTGGCGAAAAAAAAACGTTTTCAGTTACGCTAGAGACGTTCCGAGATCTATTTTCTGGTGTAAATTATCAACTTACCTAGTTTGTATTGGTCTTCTCAGAAGTCCACGACTCGGAGCCTCCACTGATCTCCCATACTAACCCGCCTTAAAGTCAACCCTTTACTGCATCTTTCTACTTTTAGAATTTGACCTCCCTGATTGGGGGAAGGCGAATTACAAATAATCTTTGTAGTTATTACGTTTCGGTCTCCTTGCCACTTTGTCTCTCTGATTTAGTTTAATTCAAATTAACTTATTTATTTCTATAGTGTGGTACTAATAATAAGTTTGTAGACCTTAAAGCGAATCACAGCAGCGACGAGAACACGTAAAAGTTTCCAAGAGACTGAGAGGAAGGCTCATACTGCCTTTATGGGTTGAAAATGTGTAAAAAATGAAAGGTTAAAATCTCACTTTGAGAGTTATATACTAGCCTGCATAGCTGGCGGGATTTCGCGCGCGGGTACTTTTGTCTTGGCGGCAAAGCCGAGCATGACGCGAGTGGCGAAGTCGCGTGGGAATCCTCCGTAGGAAAAAAGATGGCGACTGGTACATTTACCCACAGTTCTTAGCGCACGAAAACTTTAACAAAGTTCATAAAAAGGTACAGAAGGGTTATAAAATCTTCAAACCACACAATGTCCTTACTACAGGGACAAATATTGTAAAAATTTGGCATTCCTTGTGTCTTATACGCTGTGTTAGGTTCGCAAGGTATTGTGGTAAAATGTACAGCCGCCATCTTTTTTCCTACGGTGGATTGGCGAGGAGTCGATATCCAGCTGCTGTGCCCCTCGCGAATTTTCTCGCAGGCTTCGTACACGTGAGGTTTAAATAGCTGCTCCGCCACCTAAAAGTTCTCGCGCACGAATCCCGCCAACTCACGCAGGCTAGGCCATTTGTAACTTATTTCGATAAGCACTTGCATGCAATCGTTTCCAAACAGACCACTAAACGCAGTAAACTAGGGCGATGTTTCTTCGAGGGCGGTTTTGTACAAGTCGTATCAAACAATCACACTCGAAGCACTTCGTTCTGGTATTTTGAAAAGCGTTCCAGTATTTCCTACGATTTAGAAAAATGGGTGAGCGCAACTTTCAGCCCCATGCTGATAACACATGAACATCCTTGATAGTGTGGGGCTACAGACGGAGGACCATGGCCCTCTTCCGCCGCCACATCATCCCCCCCCCCCCCCCTCCCTCTTTAATGTCTGCCCATGATCTTTCTTCATCATTACTACTCACTCCAAGCGAAATATCGGTCACAGCCTGATGGAAAATTTTCGGACGAATGTATGGACTTTTCTATCCGTCAAAGTTGATTACGTAAGGACACGCACTTTATTTATGGCATAAGTGATGGCATGGTTCCAAAATTGGTGGACAATTAAAACGAAAGAGCAATTAACATTAACAAATAGTATGATTTTATACGGTGTTTTTGACAAACAGAACATAGATACTCTTTGAACTACGTGCTCTTAATTGCGAAATTTCATATATACTGCAGCTGCCTACACGACGAAAAGCTCTCTTTCGACAGTTTTCTCATACTTCTAAAAGAAAAATTAAACATACAGAAAGAAATAGCTTTTAAAAACAAGTCTATTACTATTTTCCAAACATCGTTTCAAAATATTTTCTAACATGCATTGATGACGGGTTTTCTTTGTTCTTTGTTTTTTGTGAGCTATGTAATTGTTCTGATGTAAATAGTGTTCATGTTTTTTCTTTTAGCTGTGTTAACTCAGCGATGTAATTAGTTTTAAGTATCATAGTGTACTGTAAAAAAGTATTGTAATATATGTATTGTAAGTAGTGCATGTATATAGATTTTGTAAGTACAAGTGGGGTAACTAGCAGTTGTAGTATAAGTTTAAATGTAAGTATAGTTATTTGTATTGTAAGCAGTGTAAGTGTTCGTCCTGTAAATAAAATTGTAAAAAAAAAAATAAAAAAAATAAGTGATGGCATGGGCTACTCGAAATGTTTTCCACCGCCAAACTAGGATCCTCGATTTCGTGTGCAAAATTTCCCGCCTTTTTATCGCGTCTGGGAATGCCATGCGCGGCGCCAGGGACCGTTTTGAAGTTCTTTCAAAACAAAATTCGAAGGGTTAGTTTTCGCCTTTCTAATTGATGCTATTTCACATTTATGACTTCCTCTGAAGGAAAACAAAGAAGATTAATTCTGCCGATTTCAAATCTAGGTGGAGCCTTTGTTGTTTAACTGCACCTGCGTTGAGTGACTAGTGGAACAAGACGAGTAAACAACTTTAATGTCTTCGGCAGACAGCAA
>OZ026606.1:2779722-2828722 GCA_964020085.1 Micromussa lordhowensis | reverse complement strand
CGCGGCGAATTCTGCAAAGCACTTCTTTGGCTTGGTTGAACACTATGGAGATTTATTTTAAGGTAATCAAATCATCGGACCTGAAATTGTAACTTGATAGTTGAATTTGCTATTCTGAACAGTTCTCGCAGCTCAAACTCTTTTCAAAATTTATCGCCTTTTATATTAAATAGTAGGCCTGTTGTTGGTTTAGTTCGCTCGTTTGAATTGTTTTAATGATGTGTCGCCGTTTTCAGACCTTGTAAATAGTGATAAAATATTCACAGAAGCTTGTCATTGATACGGTTTTACAGACACTATTATCTGCTATTATTAATATTAATATACTATTATTAATATTGAGGAATACTTCTGAACTAGGCTGAGTCCCAGTCGCTTGAGTGAAGCTTCTTCACAGAGTCTCTGATAAATTCCCTGCATTGACATATATTAATCTCAAGGGTAAAAACGGGTATTTAAAGGTCAAATGCAACGAAATTTGGCCTAGTTTGATTATAAGTTAAAATAAAAGATACTAATCCAAATAATCATAATCCAAAGTTTTACATGATTTAATCAAAAACCTGCCGAGATATTCGACCTTGAAAACAGCTATTTTTCTTCGCTTCACAAACGGAACAGTTCGTGGAAAGTTCGGAAAATTGTCGGAACTGGATTTTGTGACGTCATAATTGGTGAGCTCCCCGTTCAGAACAACAAAGTATTAGGGCGAATATGAGTGTTTTGTGGAGCTTAATTGTAGCAATCATTCAAAAATCTGTGGTTACATCCCTTGAAAGGACGAGAAGCGGTGTAAGGAATTGATCACTTTGATAAAAGGAGGAAACTATTGACACAAGAACGGATTTTAACCGACTGTTTCATCTAGTTTCATCTCTTCGCGCTACTAGCTAACATTTCAGCAGAGACCTCTTGAAGCGGTATCTTTCGCAATCGCTAAGCAGGGTTTCGATTTCAAGCCCAAAAGCCTTCGAAGCTGTACCATATGCCGTAAAACCAAGCATTGACGACGAACATCCTCGAAACAAACACTCTACCTGTACCAACACGGAATGCATTTGTTCGGCAGCCATATTGTCAAGAGCAGAAAGCGAGGTAAAGCCCCGGGGTAAAGTCGCGGTTTATAAAACCATTTCGTGTTTTATTATATCAAGTTTAACATTTTAGATTCACAATCTCATTTTCTTAACTTAGCCTAGTTGAAATAAAAAAAGGAAATAGAAAAGTGTCATTTGCCATCGTGGTTTAAATGAGCTTAATTAAGAGTTAATTCTTTGAAAATGCCGGCTAAATAAATGGCAAATTGTATGGTTATTCAAAGCGGATAAGTCTCAAAGGGATTCTATTGTTTCTGCTATTGTTAAGCTGAACAAAGAGCTGTATGCATAATAAATGTATGGGGTTATGCGGAAATCTTGCCTTAATTTGTATTTCATTTCATTACTGATAGGCCTAAACCAAGAACATACTATGACAATATTCTCTTACCTCTCACTTGCAACCCTTAGTAATACTTTGGTGAGTGAAGACAAGGCATTTCACCCGGAATACCTTAGTCAAGGCCGTAGCTAGTGTAAGGCAAACCGAGCCACTTGCCTCAGCCATTTTTTTTTTTTCGTCTCTGTTGTTTCGTTTTTGATGGCAAAGGTAAATTAACAACTTGACGTCAGTTATTTTATACGTCTGTCCTCTTATTGATGACAAATTGCGTCATAACATTGTCAAAGTTGCTGTGGAATCACGAGCCGCAGGCGAGTGGTTCCGCAGTAAACTTTGACAATGTTATGGCGAAATTTATCTTCAATAAGAGGACAGACACTTAAAAAACTGACATCAATTTGTCTTTTACAATGACAAGACCCCAAAGTGGTCAAATGCCAGGAATAAATGTGGGGAAAAGACGCTGTAAACTTGCCATAAACAAAGCTATGTGAAATTTATTAAAAAAGGACGCGAGCATTGTCAATAGCTTTTCTCGCTTTTTGATTGGCTACTTAAGCAAGTCAATAAAATCCCATTGGTTAAAAAGTTGACAGTTTGACAGCTGAACGTTGAACTGTTGACAGCTTGCATAAATTAAAATTTTATCCGTCCATACTCTTATTGATGATAAAAATGAGCCAATCAGCGCACAAGAAATTAGACAGTTATTGTAAAAACACTGCTAATCATCTAGGCAGAGAATTTTACTGTGGACATTGCCTCAGTCATATTTTTTTTGTCTGGCTGTCGCCCTGTAGAGAGAATTTTACTGTGGACATGCCTCAATCATTTTTTTCTCCTGGCTATCACCCTGTAAGTAATGCTATAATGTTGTGTAAATTTTCATTGTTCATCAGCTTGTTGATAAATCAACTTTTTGCTGGATAGAAGGATTGAATGCAAAAATCTCAAGCCTTCTTGCATGATATAAATGGTACTTCCTAATGAGGACTGATAATACCACAATTCTCATCTTTTTACAATGCAAAAAGACAGACAACAAGCATCCACAGCACTTTCACATGGGATTTCCTCTACTAGGTGTTTGCAATAAATTAATAAAGGTCACTAACCTCTTATTAAATCCTAAAAGGGCTTTTTATTTGTCTTTGAGCATGTCTAGTTGAAACTGAAGAAGTTCCTTATCTGCTCTTGTATGAAACATGTTGAGGTTGGTGTGCCATGACCCTTCAGGTGTCAATGGGTTAATTCTCATCTGTTCTGTCAGAATATTTTTTGTTTTGAACATCTCTCATGTTTCTAATAAATTATTGAGGCCAGAGTGCTTACTTGGAAACCAAAACCAGGATCTTTACATTCAGTACATGTACTGTACGTCATATAATTTATAAATTATAGTTTGATGTTTAGCTGATGTGGTGAGAATAGCCGTAGGAAGCTACATGTTGTACAATACTTCAGTAAGCAAGTAAGTTATTTATCAAATTAAAAACATGAACATATTTTAAATGGGCAGGTAAGCGCTTGTAAATGCAGGGAATAGTATAGCAAAGGATGAATAAAAGCAATTTACGTATATAATCCTACAGTACTGGTCTGCCATTGTGGGAGATGGCCTTGTGGTTAGTGCACTCAACTTGGGAGTGAACGGTTTGGGTTCAGGCCCTAGCTGGGGACATTGTGCTGTCTTCTTGGGCAAGCCACTTTACTCTCACAGTACCTCCCTCCACCCAGGTGTATGAATGGGTAGTGGCAAATTCAATGCTGGAGGGTAACCCTGCGATGGACTAGCATCCCATTCAGGGGTGAGTAGAAATACTCCTGGTCGCTTCATGCTACCAAAATCGGGATAAGCTCCGGCCCGATGAGCCACTCGGTGCGTATGTAGACTTTTTACCGTTCTACTGGTCATGAGAGTGTTTCTCACAAATCATACTTACCACAGTTATCAGGTTTAAAAATTCTCTGACTTATCCCTGACTGACTAAATAATCACAAATTAAAATGTCGGATGCAGTAGCAGCCTCCAGCCTCTCCTAACAGCCATAATCTCCACCCATTTATGACTGATACGTTTTCAACAAATTTACTTATTTGTTGAGGAAATAATCTTTGAGATTCAGGCAATGTTTTAATTTTATCTGATTTTCCTTCCAAATGTCAATTCCCTGACACAAAATAAAATTCCGATCCCTAATCTTGATGAACTTTTCCCTAAACAGTTTCTGACCTGTGAAAACCCTGCAACCCATAGCAAAAAAAAAAAACGAAAAAAAGGACTACATGTCATGTAAAACGACAAAAAAAAGATGAGCTTAAACGTTAAACCTTCGCCCAAAACAACTATCGGTAAGGGCTTTCATACTGAAAGAAAGACAATTGTAAACATCATCTTTTGCAAAATAACACAAGGCAAAGACTCGAACATGAACTTTATTAATAATCTTTGAACAGCAGTTTTCAACATATTCAGAAAGGCTCACCAATCCATGTGATCGATTCTTTCGTCTAGTTGTTGATATCCTGATGCCATCTTGTTTACTCGACGAGTCTGATTCACTCAAGTTTATATGGCCTGAATCGTTGCCTGATTCCAATGGTTCGAACTTACACGGCTGTAATGGTCATTTCCAAATAAGACATCAGGGTCTTGATCTATTTTATACATCGGCTAGCCAATAAACGCCAGGAAATCCTTGAAACAAACTCGGTAATTCCAAGGGAATTATCTATTTGGTCGCGAAAATGAGCTCGCCAAATATGACGTCACAAAACCTATAATTTCGTTTCCACTCCAAGCGCGGCCATTTCTGGTTCGTTTTCGTGAAGCTCTCGGAAATCGTCGGATTTTCGTGTCTTGGGCGCTACAATTCGCACAAAACTTATTTTTAAGAGTTGATTCTGCTTCCTGTTGATACAACTGACTTTTTCACGAAGGTTTTTCGAGAAAAGAAAAATTGTCCAAATTTCGTTGCATTTGACCTTTAACTAGACGCAACACAAGATTCTAAAAAACAAATCTGTGAATTGTTTTCGTTCCAACTTTAAAAATGAAAACATTCCTTTCGCTAACAATCCTCATTCTGGAACCATGCTTCTTCTATGCTAATTAAACTGTTGACGCTCGAAGGCTTATCAAAACTGAAAAAGTCAGTCATGCGGTGTAAAACTAGTGATAGACTTTCAGTGTAATAATTAATATGAATGATCTTCTCTCGAAACATTTTACGGCTACTTTCAAGCGCTCAAACAACCTATTATAGTGTGATTACACTATAATATAACCTATTATTACACTGTGATTGGTCAATTTCACAGGCAGCAAAAAGCGTCTGCATAGGAGATTACAGCACGAACCTCTACGTGCGAGCTTGACTTGAAATATTTTTCTTTATCGACAGCGAGGCATCGTATTAACCTCGTTGTCCCAATCCATAGTGCAAGGTAGGGAGAGACCTTAGTTTCTCCTGCCGATTTTTTAGCTCAGATGACCATGACAGCACTTCAGCGGTGAGCCCGATTAACACAACCGACAGCGTCTTGAAAATGTGCGGGCGCACTCATTTACCCTCGTGCTCTTTCCCAGCTCTTCTTCGTGTTAACGCGCTCGTTCCCAACTCTCATCTATCCCGAATCCCACTATCCCTAAAAAAGCTGGGGAGGAGACAGCTCAACATATTGATCACCTGACCAGTTTTCTAAGAATTAATGCTACATCAGCTTCGATCGAGCAAACAGTGGCTTCGATAACTTGCTATCAAAAATCACTCTAAAAAACTCAGCTTAGACTGACGACAAGAATGAAGCAGTATCAGGTTGGGGAACGTCGCTTCAAGACTCAGAAGAAGCTTGGACAAGGTGCCTTTGGGGTCGTGTATCGAGTCAAAGACCAAGCCAGCGAGGAAGTGTTCGCCTTGAAAGACATTCTCTGTGAAAACGAAAGCGCTCTTAACAATGCTGTTAGCGAGGCTAAGAATCTCTTCAAAGTAGTCAGCCACAAGAACATTATCACCATCCATGACGTAGACGCGTATATAGAAAAGGCTGGCTCAAGGCACTTTTTGATTTTGACCGAGCTATGTGTCGGAGGAAGTCTAAACGAGCGCTTGACGCAACCAAGCAGCGACCAGATGAATATAAAGTGGATGACTCAAATTGCAGATGCTCTGAGTTACCTTCACTCCAAAGGCATAGTCCACCGTGATCTAAAACCAGAAAACGTGCTGCTTACTGGTCAACAAGATGTTAAAGTGGCTGATTTTGGTCTGGCACGAGAGTACATTGCACTGAAGCGCGCGGATCCTGTGAACGAGTGGCTGACATTCTACCAGCAGTACTATATGGACACATTTGCCGGATCACCGCCCTGGATGGCTCCCGAGGTATTCCACGGCCACTACACTGAAAAAGCCGACGTTTTTTCGCTTGGTGTGATCTTCTTTGCAATCCTGGAAAGAGATTACGCCACTTTCCAAGGATATCGTTATTACGGTGCCTTTGTCCAACTCGAGTGGAAAGGGAGGAAAGTTGGTCTGGGGCCTGCCATGACAAGAAATAAATATGCCGAAGTCGAACTTTCGCTTGCGACCCAAGGATCAACTTTGCAATGAAGAGTCACTCTTGCTGCCTTATCGTACGACGCTAACGATAGGCAAACCGCAAAGACCGTTATGAAAGAATCAAACTTAACCAAGAAATTATAAGGCTGATGGCAAATTCGGAACAAGCGTCTGGCGGGTGTCGGTGTTAGATCGCGGATAGTGTTAGTTGCTCTTGAGCGAAAGCTTCTGATTGGTTTTAATCACTCCAGACATATTTTACTGAGTTGCTCATGCACGGTTTTATGAGTTTGACTGTAAACATCCTGGACATAGTATTCTTCATGTTATTTTCCTTTGTATTTTAACCCTAAAGCAATTATTGAATTCGGCTTTCGTAGGATATGAAGAATTCTGCAGATCTCGGAGGGTATTATCCACCTTCGGCCTCTGTGGATAACACCCTCCTTGTTCTGCAGAATTCTTCATATCCTACTCAGCCTCATTCAATAATTGCTAAATATATATATTAAAGAGAATTCTAGAATCGTTGTGTTGTAAATAAGCCCGTGGTTAAGTGGTTTCTACAGAAATGTACATCTAGAAATTACATGCAAGGTTAAGTTTAAATTCGCAAGGTATAAATTACCTACCCGAAAACTTGTTGTTTACAAGACAGCGTTGTTAGTGAATTATTGTTCATTGCGTAGCGGTCAAACTATAGTTAAATGATTAACTATTAGAAAGCTACTCTTGAAAATTTAAGAAATTTTGGTATATTTTCATTTTCGTTGACCAAGCGGTACGGTCACATGTAAAAGAACCCTTCAAGGCTTAAATATTTTGACCCGAATCAGTATTTGCCTGTGGTTTGAAAGCGGCGATGCTTCTGACTCGATAATGTCCGTTTCCGAAGAGTTTAAATTCCTTTTCTCTAGCAGTCCCTGTCCCAGAAATGCCCATGCAGAAGATTCTCTTCCGTGGCACGAAATTGGCACAGTGAAATATCTCAATTTTCAGACCACACCCCGGACCACGTGACCCGAAACGATTGACCGCGCGAAATATTAAGGCCTAGGAACTAGGCAAGGATTTCCGAGAAATCGCCCCGACTTCGATTCGAATATAAACTGCGTCACACTTTTGTTTTCATGATATTTTAAGCTTATACAGTGCTGTAAAGCGGGATAAAAATCTAACATAATGCAGCAAGCTGCTGTAAATCTTCCAACTAAAGTTCGAGTCGGGAGCAGAACAGTCAGAGTCCAACAGCGACTTGGCAATGGCGCTTTTGGTGTCGTCTATAAAGTGAAAGACGAGGCAAATGACGAAGTCTATGCGTTAAAAGATGTTCTTTGTTTGAATGCCTCGGCTCTTCGTAATGCCGTCCGTGAGGCTACAACACTGAACAAAATCTCTCATCAGAACGTGATTGCCATCATAGGAGCAGACCAGTTTCGAGACAGTGAAGGCTTACACATGCTGCTTTTGACCGAGTATTGCTCGGGCAGAAGCTTAAACGACCGCCTTGCTCGACCGAGTAGTGAAGACATCAATATGAAGTGGATTAGGCAAACAGCCGCCGCTCTTGCCCACCTCCACTCACGCGGAGTGGTTCACCGCGATTTGAAGGCGGACAATGTCCTTTTGACCGCAACAGAGGATGTGAAATTGGCTGACTTTGGGCTGGCTCGCGAGTACATCGCACTCAAACGAATCGATGTTAATCAAGACGAAGGATCATCATGGCTAAAAAGTTACACGCAATACTACATGAACTCAGGAGTTGGTCCCCTACACTGGGTGGCTCCTGAAGTCTTCACTGGTCGTTACACCGCAAAAGCCGACGTATTTTCCCTTGGTACCTTGTTTTTCGCGATCCTAGAGCGTGATTTCATCGTGATTGATGGTAAGGCAATTTACGGTGCCTTCGTAAATAATCCGCGTGGTGAGGGTAAACTTGGCCTTGGGTTTGCAATGGCAGATGTTGATAGTAGTATCAGTATTATGTTCTCGAGTCATGCACAAGGGTCCAACGCTGTGCAAAGGGTCGTTCTTGAGGCCTTGCAGTACGACAGAAATGACCGACCAAGCGCTCAAGAGCTTTATGACAAAATCATGAACATTCGTCAAGGTGTAAGGCTCCAACAACAGAAGTTCTCGCCAGGGTCACAACAACAGCGTCGGTCCCAATATGAAGTTCCTTTCCCCAAAAGAAGGTCCCGTTCCAACAACAGCAGTGGCTACAACGACTGGTCCCGTTTCGACAACAGCAGTGGCTACGACTGGTACCGTTCCAACAACAGCAGTGGCAACAACGACTGGTCCCGTTTCGACAACAGCAGTGGCTACGACTGGTCCCGTTCCAACAACAGCACTGGCAACAACGACTGGTCCCGTTTCGACAACAGCAGTGTCTACGACCGGTACCGTTCCAACAACAGCATGGCTTCAACAACAGATTCCGTTCTAACAACATCATGGCTCGTACAAGATCATGGTTCCAACAACAGCATGGTTCACATAACAGATTCCGTTCTAACAACACCATGGATCGAACAACATCATGGTTCCAACAACAGCATGGTTCAAATAACAGATTCCGTTCTAACAACACCATGGATCGAACAACATCATGGTTCCAACAACAGCATGGTTCACATAACAGATTCCGTTCTAACAACACCATGGATCGAACAACATCATGGTTCCAACAACAGCATGGTTCACATAACAGATTCCGTTCTAACAACACCATGGATCGAACAACATCATGGTTCCAACAACAGCATGGTTCACATAACAGATTCCGTTCTAACAACACCATGGATCGAACAACATCATGGTTCCAACAACAGCATGGTTCACATAACAGATTCCGTTCTAACAACACCATGGATCGAACAACATCATGGTTCCAACAACAGCATGGTTCACATAACAGATTCCGTTCTAACAACACCATGGATCGAACAACATCATGGTTCCAACAACAGCATGGCTCAAATAACAGATTCCGTTCTAACAACACCATGGCTCGAACTACATCATGGCTCTAACAGCAGCATGGCTCAAATACCAAGCCTCCTTCTAATACCAGTTTGGCTCCAAGAACTGCTCCTGTTTGTTACTTTCGGTTTATTTATTTTCTTACTTCAATTTTTACGCTCAGTATATAATAATTGGGTTCGACGTTAGGGGTTTGCAACATAAACTCAACGCGCAAGAGGACTGGGTACGAGCGCTTAGCAGAAAAAAATATTGATTGGGAAATACCGGATGCGGAAATACTTATCTTGGCCCATGTCCTATATGGTAGACATGTCCTCTGACGTAATGCTAGGCCAATCATATCGTTCGTTCTAACTTGCTAGACACGGCTACAAACTCCGTTGCAGTTCGGTCTTGGGCAAAATTGTATTTTGACGGGGTCGGGTTTGGTAGGGGTTGATCTACGAACCTCACTTCGAAAAGAAAATACGGGAAAGCCTAGTCATGTTCCTTTAAGGCGATCTACTCTTCATTTTAGTGATTTTTTGGCAGTGTAAAACCTCGGAAGGAAAAAATTAACTATGACAAATCAGCTCAAAGCGGTTAACATCAAAAGAACAAAATAAGAATGATGGTTGGTGGTTAACTCTTTCTCTTTGCAATGACGGACTTTTGTGGTTGAATAGTTTTATTCGAAATTTGGCCGATAAGCTACGCTAAATTAAAGGTAGCAAACTTTCAATTCAGATCGTTTTCCGTTCTTCATTTTGTTGAGTGCTGTACGTAGGTTTGTTCTTTTGCGATCCCATTTTCAAACGCCTTTCAAATTTATCCCCATTTCGTTTATTAGTAGCTCTGAGAGGATTGAAGCGCGTCATTGAAGTTTTCCATAAGCTTTTCGTTGTTTTATCTAGAAAACATGTATAGCAAATTCCTGCGCAATCAATGCCCTGTCATTATTAGTCATTATTATAGTGTAAAGTTTGGAGAACACAAGATCACCGAGCACCTGGTGGCATTATATTCAATACCTAGAGCGCTCTGTGGTCATTCGTTTGTAGCCACAAAGCACTTTGTGGTGACCTACTGAGCATTTCACTTTGAAAACTGGATGCTTCGTTGAAACTCGTTGAAAGGGTATTACAGAATTCTTTTTCAAAGATCAAATCCTCACAAATTTTAACTTCATAAAGCATTTTGTGGCTTATCAAAACACCACAAAGCACTTCGTGGCGTAATCAAAAGGCCATAAAGCACTGTGTAGTCCAAGGCAAAAAAATAGGGAAAAAATATTAATTATGTTATAGTTACAGTTTCAACATGAACATTTTAGTGCATGAATGCGCTTTCATTAATCTATTTAGAAAAGTTGCATACAAATGTGACTAAAAAAATAATATGTCGTAACATCTACAACATTGTATTTGTAAATTACTTTGCATTCCAGTTTTTAAAAGGACATTAATGAATGCCCTTTCACTCATCTATGCAAAAATAGTTATATACAATACAGTCATTTCGTTTCAGTTTTCTTAACAAACAGTTTGTGTTTTTAACAGATATAATTCCAAACAATATTGTGCATTTCTCTTTCCATTACAATTTCAAATAAATCACTGTTCCATTACATCAAATGACCTTGACTAAATCAATATGTCCATTTTATAATCAACAGTGTCTTTATTTACAACGTGAAAAAATAACCATTTTGTCAAACCCAACACAAAATAGAACTAGTGTATAATCAAACTGGTGTTACTGTTTCACAAGGTCAGTAAAACCACTCTTAGGTCCCTTTGCATCGTTTTTGGAAAAACAATCACCCACACTATGCAACCCTTTATTGCCCTGCAAATATAAATGCCCAAAATGGAAAAAGAACACAACGCCACTGTTTTACAATGAAATCGTTAACCTCAGTGAAACAAATCATGCATAGCCCTCGCCCGCACTTCCTAACCTGTGGTTATTACTAGTTATAAAATTAAATCTACTAAGACATTTTAGATTTAGTTCAAGTCATGTAAAAAAAATTACATTAAACCTCTATGAAGATTTAACTTCTAACTGGTTAAACACATTGTATCTTTTGGTTTCACAAAAACTAGACTGATGTGAATATATAGGAATAAAGGTTAGATGTGAAATGGCTGTATTTTCAAGCAAATATAAGTTGTGTCCTTGGATGTCAATTACTTCTGAATTTTTAATATAGCTATCAAAAGGAAAAGGGCATTGGAAAAAAGCAAGAGATTATCAATCTAAGAGAGTGAATCCGTGGTATAGGCCTTGTACCCAAGGTAATCCCTCTTAAGTTATTTTAGACATGGTACCAAGTTCTTCACGGATGTTACTTGCGCGTTGCGTGGATGTTTTCGTGGAGGACTTGTTTATGTTTCGTTTCGTTTCAAAGCAAAGAAAAGCCTACAACGCTGTGGGGATGTTTTCTTTGATATTTTAATTACAAGCACAGGAGCTTGTCTCTCGCTAAGTTTCGATGCATTTTGAAACTTTAATAAAAGTTAAAACAGCAGACAGATGTCCACTGCACTGAGCAATAACAACTGAATGAACGGCAGAGAAATGAGTAGACAAATGAGTGTAAAGCAAACAAACGCCCAAACACAACACAACACAGCAGCAAAAGGCAGTTTAAATCACTGTCTTAAATATCCCAAACGGAATATTTAAGACAGCGTCAAAATTTGAAAAAGAAATTTAAAAAATTGGCCGTTGTAGTTCACGTTCTTTCGAATATGCAGAATGTGGGTATTTAACTTTGTTGTTTTGTAAAGAACGGCAAAGAAATGAACAAAGAATCATAACGCATGCTTGTTGCACTGCATTTGTACTGGTTGCCGTTGCCGTAGGGTTCAGTTGCTTATTTAAAAACTCCCTAAAACCGAATAAACGGCAAAATAATGAACAGCCAAACGAGCACAATTCAAACGAAAGCCAAGGCGAACAAAACGACGGCTGAGAGTGCTGAAAACATATCTGCTTTGAAGCGTCTTTCCCAAAAAATTAAATTGTAGTATCTTGCAGTATAGAGAAAGTCGCGTGGGCTGTCCGCGCATCGCGGGAATAACATCCTCGGAAGAACTGGGTAAATAACTTAATAGGGATTACCATGGGTATAAGGACTATACCAAGGATTTGCTCTCTTACCTTGATAATCTCTTGAAAAAAGCCAATAGTATCTCATGGCATTGATTGCAATGCTCTTGTTTGTTAAAATGATAATGAGCAATGAAAAATCAAGTGTAATACATGAATCGGTGTTGTACTAATTATTTAAGCAGTATATGCACATGAGTGGGAAGTGCAGTGCCCTTACGGTTAGTGTGCTGGACACTGGATTGAACGATCCAGGTTTGAGCTCCGGCTGGGGTGACTGTGTCGTGTTCTTTGGCAAGACAAAACGCAACTTCTTTCATTCTTAATTGTACATGTATTTTGGACAACCCAGCATTACATGTACAGAGGTGAATGCCTATAATGTCACAGTATGTACATGTAGGACTAGAATACAGGTCCCTTGGCAACGCTAAAAAAAAAACGGAAAAATTCATGCAAAACACGAATTATTGATTATACAATGCAGAATCTACTCTGTAGGTTCAGAATAAAATTCAACAGACTGGTAAAATACTGACACGATGTGGAATAGGACAAACTGTCATCAGCCTGTCTTCATCAACAAATAAATAAGTCCCAGTACAAAGGCTATGAATCCTGTGGACAGGTAAAGAGCAGTTTGAGGCTCTAGCTTCAAAGTTGCTGCCATCCCACACACAAAGGGGGTTAAAATTGCCCAAGCATTGTTTGTGGGGGTGTTTTTTGAACCACCAAACATAAGCAAAATAATGTTCTCTTTCCACACCATCAACAGTCAATTTGTGGCACTTGAAATAATTAACAATCCCAGGAAATAATGGAGATGCTGCACTGATCTGACTCTCACCATCATGCCATGAAACCAGTAATCCAGCACTCCTTTAAAACCTAGACTAGACTAGAGCCAAACGTTTCTACACCAACAATAGCTTGATGAAAACTTCTTCATGGTGATGTGTAATGTGTAATATAATAATTAACAATCCCAGGAAATAATGGAGTGAAGTGAAGTGAAGGTGAAGTGAAGATCACAAATGCAAATGTTCCTTTCTCCAGGATACAAAGCATTGTAAACAATTGACAAGGCAGCAATGTCCTCAGAAGTCAACATGTCTGTTAGGAAGGAGGCAGGGACCCGTATATTGGTATTGTCATACCACAACACATTTTTTGCGTATTGTCATATCACATAACTGTTATTGGCCGTAGCCTTGTTCATACACTGTAGATAAAGAACATATCATCAATCGTGAAAAAATGTAAGAATTTCCTTTGTGATTTCTGAAGCCAAATGACCCCTGGAAGATAATGAACTGTATGGCTATATCTTGATTGTTAATGTAAGTGATGCGAGCTTGTGCACATGTAATGATATTATTGCCTTTGCTATTATTGAATGAAACATTCTGGTTTTTTTTTTCACAGTCCACAGTCAGAGGGAAACCAGGGCATCCTTTCAAGAATTAAGGAATTTTGAAAAAAGACCATGGTGGAGAAAACTGCCCATGGACAGATTTGCAAATGGAAAGTAGGCTATACATGTAATTATACAAAATTAATTTTTGTAGTTTTACAAAAACAAAACTGCATTATATGTCTCCTATTGATGGAGCCAAAAACAAACAACTGAAGGTGTGCATTAAAAAGTCTTCAGTGACTTTTCATCCTCGCAGCTATTAGTTTAAGGCCTTATGTGCCACACGTTACAAAGCGGAATGAGTGAGGAAGTTAGTTACCCTATACGCCACCAGAGAGCTTGTTCATAGGCTATAATCCTAACAAGGGATTAAACATGCTTTGCCGCTTTAGATCTTTCTTGTTCCTATGCAGAAGATACATTTACTTAGTGTTGATTCTTTTCACTTCAACAGCTCAGTTCTGTCGCTTCTTCAAAACCCTTAAAGAAAGAGAACAAAGAATGAAGAAAAGGAAAAACGAGGAGCACAAAGAGAAGTGAAGACGTTTGCTAAATGTAAGTAATGTCGCACACTCTTTTAACTCATTTCCACATTGAAATAAGGTAACTGAAAACAACAAAATAACAAGCACGGGAATGAACATAAAATAACTAACAACGACCGAACATGAAGAGTGCAGGAAACAGGTAAGCAAAATAAACGAAGAAACTTACAAGACGAATGTGACAGACCAAGACGAACCAAAATAAACTAACAAATCCACCTATTGCGAAATGCTCACCGAACCCAGAAAACGCTACTAAACTAAAATAAATTACGCGCGAACCGAACTTATAGAGTATGCTAATGAACATAACATATACAAAAAATGAAACAAAACAAAAGCAACTAATTACGCGAAACTAACACTAAACACGAAGCTAAAACACGAAAAAATCCAAATTCTGGCGCCTACAGTAAGTTTTATATAGAAGTGATTTTTGTGACCAATGAATAATATTAAATTGCGGGTTTACTTATTTTTGATGGATCGTATAAAAGTGAACATCAATATCATGTTACAACATATGTGGGTTATTGACCAAGTGTGCGGTCAAGATGGCTGGACATTGGCCAAGTTCTTTTTTTGCGCGTTTATGGACCGAGACGGAGTGGCTCTGACATGCGAATGCACTGGGAACGAGTATGGGTAGCTATTTATAGCAGTCCGGTTAGTCTACTTTTCACCCAGGTTAGCTTACTTTTAACTCAGTCCGGTAAGACTACTGTTCACTCTGGTTAGCCTAACTAGCATTCAGGTTAGCATACAGAGCACTCCGGTTACCATACTCGGTTTGCTCTTAATCTTTGTAATGGTTACACGATGTATTCTTAAAAAATCAGCCCTCGGCAACCAGCGCCCAGGTGGTGTAGTGGTCATGAGACTCGCTCATGACACGAATGGCCTGGGTTCAATTCTGGCTCACGCCTTTTAAAATGCCTTTTTCTTTTTTCCTTGTTTAGAGAAAAACCCTAAGTGTCGGAGCCATTCATTAACGCCATGTTATCTTTGCTCTTTTTTGTTGCTTCATTATGAAATGTAAATAAGCCCCAATCAACTCAAGCTTTGCTTTATTTTAATTTCATACACCACTATTTTTGGTGCTGCAATTATTATACATCTAAGTAACAACTTTTATTGTTTCATCAGAAGCTAGATAGACTTTGCTCCAGCTTTGAGTTAATCAAAGAAACCATGTCACCAAGAGAGAGGCAGCAAACAATGGAGATCCTCTACATGGACTATATGAGCAGTGAGGACCATACATACATACATACATACAACCTTTATTTATACACGATAAAATATCAAAGCTAACAAGCTTGTGGGGTCGTGTACTACTAATATACAATTAATTACAATTAATAAAACTAGCTACAATTAATAAAAAATAATAATAATGATTTTGATTTTGATAAGTCAATATTTAAAAATAAATAAAATTCTCCGATCTTTTGTTGATTATTTGGGGGGCTAAAACATTAAAATGAAAATCCTTAAAAGCGTGACAATTAACAACATTTTTCAAAAAGGATTTCAGGTCTGTGTGCTCTAGTATCGATCTATTAGATCGCCCTATAGCGTTCCAGAGGACAGCCCCTCTATAGGAAATGGAGTTATGGACGTATTTGGAGGCAAAACTCGGTACTATCAGCCCATGCTTCAGTCGTGAGGAAGGTCTATTGCCGTGGATAATCAACTCATCAGCTAAAGTGCTTGGGAGCATGCCGTGATAACCCTTGAAGAAAAGCTTAATTAAAGAACGTTTATACATATATGTTAAAGTGTTCCATTTAACGGTAGCTAAAACGTCAACCGTTGGCATGTCCGGTGGACCAACAAGACAACATCACAAGAGAGAAGGAGAGGAAACTCGTTGGCTATGCCAAGAGAAAGTTATCATAGCAGAGGCAAAGCAAAGCTGGACAAAGCTCATCGTAATAATCTCACTCCACATGCAAGGGCAATGGCAAAACCTAGCGTTCTGGTGGGATGTCGGGCAGACCTGCACCTGATGGCCCAACTTGGGCGGTCGTCAGCGTGTCAGTACTGACTGATATTTGACAATCGTTAGTATGGATTATCAAATGGCGACGAGTGAAATTAGGAAACAGTTTCATGCACGTTTTGTCAAAATTCTTATAATTAGAATTTTGACAAAATGCAAGTGAAATTATTTCGGAGTATACCATTTGATTACAATTTAATATCATTGGTGACAAATTATACTAACAATCGTGGATTTTGGACATGTTAATAGTATCGACATATTTCAAGCCAAACATTGCCATGGCTATTTTAAATTAGTATATACACACTCAGTGATCTTGGTGTTTTAAGCAATCTGATTGGTTCGCTATCTCTGGCTAATCAACAATTATTCCATGAGCGCGCGTTGCATATGAGATGGTAAACAGCCAACGAGGCCCGTAGGGCCGAGTTGGCTATAATCAATGTCATATCCAACAAGCGCGAATGGAATAATTGTTTATTAAATTCGCAACGTTCGGTTTTGCTAAATTTTATTAAAGTCTAAGAAATGACCGGAGAGTGATGTGACTTCCGGTATATATGCTGAGCGACATTTGCCGCATTCATTTCCATATAAGGTCAAACGCAGGTATAATGGCTGGTAACCGAGATCTAGTGAACCAATCAGAAAGCTAGAATTGCATTATCCGAGGTTGAGAATTTAATAATGAGCATTATTCACCCCCTATTGAGTGAATAATGCGTAAGCCAAACAAAAACAAAATGGCGGGTGTAAACACGCGTTTCGCCAGAGGTCAATTAAATTGATTTTTGATTTCCTTCTGAAAATGTTGTTCAGATCACTTCCTGTGTATATACTGAAACAATTATTCTTCTCAATCTCGGTAAATATTCCGCCACTACTCACCGAGATTTCATAGAATAATTGTTAAATGTCACGTGATTTAGATTAGAACTAAATGCTGAAATTAAGGAGTAATTTGTCACGCATGATATCATCAATGTAGTTTATACGACTCTCGACTGTGTGTACCCGTACTTTCCCTACAAAATTAATAGCTGTAAGGTTACAAGCACTGGCTATCCCAGACCATCATTTGAGTAACTTCTGCATGCTTTGGTTGTAAAATAAAATTGCGAGAGTGAGACATTCAAAGGTTTATTTCACTTTGTGAAACAAGAAAATGCTAGCTCCTTTATTGGAGTGTTGAATCTTGTGTAACGTCATTTGACTTTGCCCAGGTGCTTGTGCCTTGAGTAGTAAAAAGGAGACCAAGGCATAACAGAGCGTGTCAAGCCATTCTCACACTGAGCACTTAAGAATAATGTAGTTACTAGTGTAGCCAAAGCTATGAAAGTGCTGCGGAAATTGGGATGTTGTTTGCAAATTGCTTGAGTAGAAAATGGTGTTTCGTCAAGTCTCAGAAATTGTAGACTGTTCACAGTCCCCTATTTTTCCGTGAAATCGTAGATGCCGATCGTTGAGTTCGACGGGCCGCCATCTTGGTCTCTCGATGCGAGCGAATCTGGGGTTTCGCTCGCATCGAGAGACCAAGATGGCGGCCCGTCGAACTCAACGATCGGCATATACGATTTCACGGAAAAATAGGGGACTGTGAACAGTCTACAGAAATTGTTGAGTAAGATGTGGTTATATTCAATTCATGATGTCATCAGTTACAGTGTTTAATTTCTGAAAGAAATAATGCAACAATAAAGTTCATAAGTTTAAGATTTCATGAACAAAATTAACTGATTTTGTGCGATTATGCAACGGCTTGGTAAAAAATATCGAATGTAGCTATTCGAATTAGTGCATAAGTGCGAACACATGAAAGCCTGTCAAATTTGCAGAGGTGCTTCGGCAACAAGCACACGGCAGCTACAGGAGTATACGACAAAGCTATCAGAAAAAGATACTTAAACTACGTCCAATTTTTGGCAGACGACAGTACTATCGAAAACCTTACATTGTTACTTGTTTGCGGCGAAATCGACCTGATCAATCTATTAATCGACATTTATCTACACCCTTATATACACCCTTCAGAACCTTCCGCGCGCGGATCTCTGTAGCGCTTTCATTTCTCTTATAAACCCTAACAAACCATACATTTTCTGAAAGCTTAATATTTCCAGATTATGGCTCATTCCTTTAAAAATCTCAAAATCGTAAGAGATGCGTAATTGAGACGATTTTTGCGAAAGCAAATGTCTGTGGGCTATCTCTAAAACAAGGAACGGGGAATGGAGGAACGGGGAACGAGGAACGGGGAACGGGGAACGGGGAATCTCTAAAAGGGGGAATCTCTAAAAGGGGGAATCTCTAAAAGGGGGAATCTCTAAAATAGGGAATCTCTAAAAGGGGGAATCTCTAAAAGGGGGAATCTCTAAAATAGGGAATCTCTAAAAGGGGGAATCTCTAAAATAGGGAATCTCTAAAAGGGGGAATCTCTAAAAGGGGGAATCTCTAAAATAGGGAATCTCTAAAAGGGGGAATCTCTAAAAAGGGGAATCTCTAAAAGGGGGAATCTCTAAAATAGGGAATCTCTAAAAGGGGGAATCTCTAAAAAGGGGAATCTCTAAAATAGGGAATCTCTAAAATAGGGAATCTCTAAAAGGGGGAATCTCTAAAAGGGGGAATCTCTAAAATAGGGAATCTCTAAAATAGAGAAAAGCCGGCATGGCAGTGAGGAAAACGGAAGGAGTGCGTTTACATTTCTTCTTAATGATAATAAATGATTGGGAATGCCGGCCTACTTTGAAAAGTATATTTGAGAAAGGCTTTTTTAATGTGAAAACAATAAGTCGGGCACAAGTTTAGGCGATCGGACGTGATCAATAATCGCACTTTCCACGAACTGTGGAATCGGCTAAACGCTATTAAAGCTTATCTGGTGATCAGTGCAAAAATGAGAAGGCTAAAACTGGTATTGTTTGTATCACAATTGATCTCTCCGCCTTCTCTAATAGCCGTTTCTAGTTGGAGCAAAGGTCATGATTGTTTTGCAAGAGAAAAAATATCAATGAAAAATGCGCTTTATCAGCGATGTTATTACCCTGGTTCCAGAGGTATGGTTTGCACGCTCTGATCAAGCTCGACAACGTTGCATGTCTTTTGGTGTAAACCGGAAACCACGCAAATGCTAAATATGTTTTGATTGTGTCTGGTGGGTTACGTTTAATGGCATAATTTACTAGACAAGTAATGAGAACATACAGTTAGCATCTGCTTTGTTATAATAAAAAAAGACAAATTCTCTCAAAGTAGCATCAAATGGCAGGAAATGGTTGCGAGAGCGTGTTTAGATAAGACATGTCATCTCCCGTCAGTCGCCCTTTTTTCGTGTCAATGGCTTCAGCTCAACATGGATAATTTCAAGTTTCCATTCGCGTTTGCCAGCAAACGAAAAAAGCTGGACCCGCTTGATGGGCTTCCACAATTTAGCTGGCATGAAACTGCGAGCCAGGAAGTGATTGGTCAGGGCTCATTTGGCTCATTTTCATCTCTCAGGCAATAATTGCGCGTTTTTTTTTTAAAACAAAACGTCGCTTCGTGTTATGTTCATGATTTTCGGTATCCGCGTTTTTTTAACAAAACGTCGCTTCGTGTTACGTTCATGATTTTCGGCATCGCTTCCTTTGTTGACGAAAGGAATGAAGCGACGTGGCAAAAAAATACAATTAATTCTGGTTTTCTACGATTTTGCTGAAATTTTAACATGATGGTGCTGGATTGTTACGGAATAGATGCTACTTTCGTAACCGAAGATTTTTGTTTGACCTAAAGGAAAAACTACCAAGAAAAGGTCATCGACGATTCAAACGAATATAAATTTAGATATGTTCCGAGCTGAACTTCTAGTGAAAAAATACTTTTTTATGAGCACTTGGTTCTTTATTTTTTTCTGCATGTCTCAAAACTGTTATCCGTACTGATCTTTGTTGTCGTTTCCTGAAGTTTCATCACGAGGCACCGTGTCTTTATCTGCACAACAAACTTTCGTAAATGTTCTTCTGTCGTCTGTAGTGAAACTTTGTCCACATTTTCTGTTCATTGATAACTCATTGGTTAACATATCCGACATATCGATTTCTTTCGGCATCGACTATAAAGTTGAGCCTTTATTACGTGTCTGCAGAGCTTTGACACGAATGCGCCCGACACAGAAAAAATGTAAACGCACTCGTTCCGTTCTCCTCACTGCCATGCCGGCTTTTCTCTATTTTAGAGATTCCCTATTTTAGAGATTCCCCCTTTTAGAGATTCCCTATTTTAGAGATTCCCTATTTTAGAGACTCACCCTTTTAGAGATTCCCTATTTTAGAGATTCCCCCTTTTAGAGATTCCCTATTTTAGAGATTCCCTATTTTAGAGACTCCCCCTTTTAGAGATTCCCTATTTTAGAGATTCCCTATTTTAGAGATTCCCCCTTTTAGAGATTCCCTATATTAGAGATTCCCTATATTAGAGATTCCCCCTTTTAGAGATTCCCTATTTTAGAGATTCCCCCTTTTAGAGATTCCCCCTTTTAGAGATTCCCCCTTTTAGAGATTCCCTATTTTAGAGATTCCCCCTTTTAGAGATTCCCCCTTTTAGAGATTCCCCGTTCCCCGTTCCCCGTTCCTCGTTCCCCGTTCCTCCATTCCCCGTTCCTTGTTTTAGAGATAGCCAATGTCTGTGTAAAGTCAACTCCAGTCCCGCTAAGAATGGTCGGAAGAGAACGATAAACATCGCATTTGCTTCTTGACACGTCCTACTAACAAACCGTGTCTCAGTTTTAATTTGCTTCTTTTGTGACAATAGGATAAAGTCAGAGGGGACAAATCATCAGCACTTCCTTCGAAGAAATGACGATTATTCGAAAACGGAAAAACAAAACAAAAATCTCCGACACGCTTTTCAAGGAAAACAATCTGACAATAAGCTGGCCAAATTTCAGCTAAATCGGTTCAGGGGCTGCCGACTTGTAGTTAAAAACGTACGCTTAACTTTCCAAAATTTTCGTTCCGAGAAAACAAGAAAAATATATTTTTTGCGACATCTTAACCGCAATAGGATTATAACACCTAATCATCCATTTTGATGTTTACCAGCGAGGGATCATCTTGCAACAACAATAGGCATTTGACAGGTGATATGCAGCAGGCCAAATCTTTACGCGGGACGCGGCGGGAATACACTGCATTTTCTGTTTATCGGCGATAGACCAAGAAAACTAAAAACCTTTGAGTGTGACCGCCATCGATAGCTCGAAAGCCAAGAATCGATGCACAATTTATCGCGAGCGCCCTGCTTTTTTTTCATCATCGGAAATGGAAGATAAGTTTCATGCGACGGACAGCTTTCGTTCTGGCACTGAAACATCCAAATGGAACCAAGTCCGTTTTTACTTCCTAAATTATCCACAAGTTCGACGCTTTCTTGACAAAAGCGACAGGTCACCGATTCGTTGATCTTCTCCTGCAGTCTTTGCCGATAGCGTGGCCATAGAACTTTTGCCATGTTTCAGTGCTTTCCAGATCTCTTGTTGTTGTTCTCAAAGAGGTTCTTCAACCGTAATTTTTGACCGGCTTGCACTACATGTTGACGAGGAAAGTGACGAATTCGCATTCGGCGCACTCGTTCCGTTCTCCTCACTGCCATGCCGGCTTTTCTCTATTTTAGAGATTCCCTATTTTAGAGATTCCCCCTTTTAGAGATTCCCTATTTTAGAGATTCCCTATTTTAGAGACTCACCCTTTTAGAGATTCCCTATTTTAGAGATTCCCCCTTTTAGAGATTCCCTATTTTAGAGATTCCCTATTTTAGAGACTCCCCCTTTTAGAGATTCCCTATTTTAGAGATTCCCTATTTTAGAGATTCCCCCTTTTAGAGATTCCCTATATTAGAGATTCCCTATATTAGAGATTCCCCCTTTTAGAGATTCCCTATTTTAGAGATTCCCCCTTTTAGAGATTCCCCCTTTTAGAGATTCCCCCTTTTAGAGATTCCCTATTTTAGAGATTCCCCCTTTTAGAGATTCCCCCTTTTAGAGATTCCCCGTTCCCCGTTCCCCGTTCCTCGTTCCCCGTTCCTCCATTCCCCGTTCCTTGTTTTAGAGATAGCCAATGTCTGTGTAAAGTCAACTCCAGTCCCGCTAAGAATGGTCGGAAGAGAACGATAAACATCGCATTTGCTTCTTGACACGTCCTACTAACAAACCGTGTCTCAGTTTTAATTTGCTTCTTTTGTGACAATAGGATAAAGTCAGAGGGGACAAATCATCAGCACTTCCTTCGAAGAAATGACGATTATTCGAAAACGGAAAAACAAAACAAAAATCTCCGACACGCTTTTCAAGGAAAACAATCTGACAATAAGCTGGCCAAATTTCAGCTAAATCGGTTCAGGGGCTGCCGACTTGTAGTTAAAAACGTACGCTTAACTTTCCAAAATTTTCGTTCCGAGAAAACAAGAAAAATATATTTTTTGCGACATCTTAACCGCAATAGGATTATAACACCTAATCATCCATTTTGATGTTTACCAGCGAGGGATCATCTTGCAACAACAATAGGCATTTGACAGGTGATATGCAGCAGGCCAAATCTTTACGCGGGACGCGGCGGGAATACACTGCATTTTCTGTTTATCGGCGATAGACCAAGAAAACTAAAAACCTTTGAGTGTGACCGCCATCGATAGCTCGAAAGCCAAGAATCGATGCACAATTTATCGCGAGCGCCCTGCTTTTTTTTCATCATCGGAAATGGAAGATAAGTTTCATGCGACGGACAGCTTTCGTTCTGGCACTGAAACATCCAAATGGAACCAAGTCCGTTTTTACTTCCTAAATTATCCACAAGTTCGACGCTTTCTTGACAAAAGCGACAGGTCACCGATTCGTTGATCTTCTCCTGCAGTCTTTGCCGATAGCGTGGCCATAGAACTTTTGCCATGTTTCAGTGCTTTCCAGATCTCTTGTTGTTGTTCTCAAAGAGGTTCTTCAACCGTAATTTTTGACCGGCTTGCACTACATGTTGACGAGGAAAGTGACGAATTCGCATTCGGCGCTTGGCTGCTCGTTCAACTCCTTTAGCCATTGCTCCTGGTCGAAGTAAAAGCCTTTGTCACTCTCCGCTAAGTTTTCAGCCCAATCAAAGCTAAACGAGTCTTTCACCTGAACTGGCGTCGAAACTCGAAAAAGCAAGATGACAGTGTAGAAGATCTTATGTTATGTTATGTTAGAACTTCTCAGTTGCTTGTTGTCTTGGTCTCGAATTGAGGCAATGCGCAGTGCATTCTGGCTGAAAGCGAGGCTCTTCGCAGCGCAGAGCATTATGGTCCGCTGAAAACGAGGCTCTACCACAGTGCAAAGCATTGTGGTCCGCTGAAAGCGAGGCTAAAAACCATGGCAAAATCTCAAATTTTCCTACCTTTCTTTTATATTTAGACTAGTGTAGCCAAAGCTATGAAAGTGCTGCGGAAATTGGGATGTTGTTTGCAAATTGAAGTAGGGATTGTATAGAGCTTGTGTAGAAATGGTAGCCTGTTCCAGGCTCTCGGTCAGTGGGCACGATCGAAAAAGCGGGCGCGGGACGAGCGGAATCTGGCCGGGTAAAAAGAAATTAGAGAAGGCGCGGGAAGGAGTTGTTTGGTCAAGTCCCGGAAATTGTTGAGTAAGATGTGGTTATATTCAATTCATGATGTCATCATCAGTTACAGCGTTTAATTTGTGAAAGAAATAATGCAACAATAAAGTTCATAAGTTTAAGATTTCATGAACAAAATTAACTGATTTTGTGCGATTATGCAACGGCTTGTTAAAAAGTATGGAATGTAGCTGTGCGAATTAATGCATAAGTGCGAACACATGAAAGCCTGTCAAATTTGCCGAGGTGCTTCGGCAAGAAGCACATGGCAGCTACAGGAGTATACGACAAAGCTATCAGAAAAAATACTTAAACTACGTTCAATTTTTGGCAGACGACAGTACTATCGAAAACCTCACAGTGTTACTTGTTTGCGGCGAACTCGACCTGATTAATCTATTCATCGACATGTATCTACCTAACAGTGTAACTTATTCAAGGCGAACTTGATATCAACCTATTGACGACATATATATCTACTTAAGGTATCAGCCACACCCTTCAGAACCGGCAGCGAGCGGATCTCTGTAATAACGCTTTCATTTCTCTTATAAAACCATACATTTTCTGAAAGCTTAATATTTCCAGATTATGACTCATTTCTTTAAAAATCTCAAAATCGTAAGAGATAGCGTAATTGAGACGTTTTTTGCGAAAGCATGTGTCTTTTTAAAGTCAACTTCAATCCCGCTAAGAATGGTCGGAAGAGAACGATAAACATCGCATTTGCTTCTTGACACGTTCTACTAACAAACCGTGTCTTAGTTTTTATTTGTTTCTTTTGTGACAATAGGATAAAGTCAGAGGGGAATCAGCACTTCCTTCGAAAAAATGACGATTATTCGAAAACGGAAAAAGAAAACAAAAATCGCCGACACGCTTTTCAAGAAAAAACAATCTGACAATAAGCTGGCCAAATTTCAGCTAAATCGGTTCAGGGGCTGCCGACTTGGAGTTCAAAACAAGAAAAATATATTTTTTGCGGCATCTTAACCGCAATAGGATTATAACACCTAATCATCCATTTTGATGTTTACCAGCAAGGGATCATCTTGCAACAACAATAGGCATTTGACAGGTGATATGCAGCAGGCCAAATTTTTACGCAGGACGTGGCAGGAATACACTGCATTTTCTGTTTATCGGCGATAGCTCGAAAGCCAAGAACAATGCACAATTTATCGCGAGCGCCCTGCTTTTTTCCATCGTCGGAAATGGAAGATTAGTTCGTGCGACGGACAGCTTTCGTTCTGGCACTGAAACATCCAAATGGAACCAAGTTCGTTTTTACTTCCTAAATTCTCCACAAGTTCAACGCTTTCTTGACAAAACCGACAGGTCACCGATTCGTTGATCTTCTCTTGCAGTCTTTGACCGGCTACGATAGCGTGGCCATAGAACTTTTGCCATGTTTCAGTGCTTTCCAGATCTGCAAGAGGTTCTTCAACCGTAATATTTGACCGGCTTGCACTACATGTTGACGAGGAAACCGACGAATTGCATTCGGCGCTTGGCTGCTCGTTCAACTCCTTTAGCCATTGCTCCTGGTCGCTAATTTTTCAGCCCAATCAGAGCTAAACGAGTCTTTCGGCTTCTTCCGCCTTGCCGTTGCAGATGAAAACAAACACGACCTCTTCTTTTTTTTCGCAGGCATTTGAATCAATCTTGTGGCATGTAATGCGTGATAAAATGACACCACTATACCTTCTGAATTATTTCGTGACGCGTTGACCTACAAGTTAATCCAGAATGACAGGACTTGTCAACAGGCAATGCGTAGAGCATTCTGGTCCGCTGAAAGCGAGGCTCTTCACAGCGCAGAGCATTGTGGTCCGCTGAAAACGAGGCTCTACCACAGCGCAAAGCATTGTGGTCCGCTGAAAGCGAGGCTAAAAACCGTGGCAAAATCTCAAATTTTCCTACATTTCTTTTATATTTAGACTAGTGTAGCCAAAGCTATGAAAGTGCTGCGGAAATTGGGATGTTGTTTGCAAATCGAAGTAGGGATTGTATAGAGCTTGTGTAAAAATGGTTGTCATCAAGTTATTTTGTTTGGTCAAGTCCCAGAAATTGTTGAGTAAGATGTGGTTATATTCAATTCATGATGTCATCAGTTACAGCGTTTAATTTCTGAAAGAAATAATGCAGCAATAAAGTTCATAAGTTTAAGATTTCATGAACAAAATTAACTGATTTTGTGCGATAAATTTATGCAACGGCTTGTTAAAAAATATTGAATGTAGCTGTGCGAATTAGTGCATAAGTGCGAACACATGAAAGCCTGTCAAATTTGCCGAGGAGCTTCGGCAAGAAGCACATGGCAGCTACAGGAGTATACGACAAAGCTATCAGAAAAAATACTTAAACTACGTTCAATTTTTGGCAGACGACAGTACTATCGAAAAAATAGAAAAATCGGAAAAAAATCGAAAATCGTAAGAGATAGCGCAATTGAGACGTTTTTTGCGAAAGCATATGTCTGTGTAAAGTCAACTCCAGTCCCCGCTAAGAATGTCGGAAGAGAACGATAAACATCGCATTTGCTTCTTGACACGTTCTACTAAAAAACCGTGTCTCAGTTTTCATTTGCTTCTTTGACAATAGGATAAAGTCAGAGGGGACAAATCATCAGCACTTCCTTCGAAAAAATGACGATTATTCGAAAACGGAAAAAGAAAACAAAAATCGCCGACACGCTTCTCAAGAAAAACAATCTGACAAATAGCTGGGCAAATTTCAGCTAAATCGGTTCAGGGGCTGCCGACTTGGAGTTAAAAACGTATGCTTAACTTTCCAAAATTTTCGTTCCGAGAAAACAAGAAAGATGTATTTTTTGCGGCATCTTAACCGCAATAGGATTATAACACCTAATCATCCAGTTTACCAGCGAGGGATCATCTTGCAACAACAATAGGCATTTGACAGGTGATATGCAGCAGGCCAAATCTTTACGCGGGACGTGGCGGGAATAAACTGTATTTTCTGTTTATCGGCGATAGACCAAGAGAACTAAAAACTTTTGAGACTGCCGCGCGACCGCGATCGATAGCTCGAAAGCCAAGAAGCGATGCACAATTTATCGCGAGCGCCCTGTTTTTTTTTCCATCGTCGGAAATGGAAGATTAGTTTCGTGCGACGGACAGCTCTCGTTCTGGCACTGAAACATCCAAATGGAACCAAGTCCGTTTTTACTTCCTAAATTCTCCACAAGTTCAACGCTTTCTTGACAAAAGCGACAGGTCACCGATTCATTGATCTTTTCCTGCAGTCTTTGACCGGCTACGATAGCGTGGCCATAGAACTTTTGCCATGTTTCAGTGCTTTCCAGATCTGTAAGAGGTTCTTCAACCGTAATTTTTGACCGGCTTGCACTACATTTTCGGCGCTTGGCGGCTCGGTCAACTCCTTTAGCCATTGCTCCTGGTCGAAGTAAGAGCCTTTGTCACTCTCCGCTAATTCTTCAGCCCAATCAGAGCTAAACGAGTCTTTCGGCTTCTTCCGCCTTGCCGTTGCAGATGAAAACAAACACGACCTCTTCTTTTTTTTCGCAGGCATTTGAATCAATCTTGCGGTATGTAATGCGTGATAAAATGACACCACGATACCTTGTAATTATTTCGTGACGCGTTGACCTACAAGTTAATCCAGAATGACAGGACTTGTCAACGGGTATTGTCAACCGCTCGAAATCAAAAATTTCGAAAATTCGCATTCTGAACCCTGGCTGATACCTAACATTGCAATGAAATCATCATCATGCACTGGCACTCAACTGAACTGACGTCGAAACTCGAAAAAGCAAGATGACAGTGTAGAAGACCTTATGTTATGTTATGTTATGTTAGAACTTCTCAGTTGCTTGTTGTCTTGGTCTCGAATTGAGGCAATGCGCAGTGCATTCTGGTCCGCTGAAAGCGAGGCTCTTCACAGCGCAGAGCATTGTGGTCCGCTGAAAACGAGGCTCTACCACAGTGCAAAGCATTGTGGTCCGCTGAAAGCGAGGCTAAAAACCATGGCAAAATCTCAAATTTTCCTACCTTTCTTTTATATTTAGATTATGAACTGCTGCTACGCTCGCTACGCTCGCTCCGCAGCAATTATGAACTGCTGCTACGCTCGCTACGCTCGCTCCGCAGCAACTATCATTACTATCACCTACCATTAATATCAAAATTCCTCTAACATTTGCTTTTAATCTATATAATTTTCCTTCAGTGGAATATTTGATTTTGTGTCAACTCATTTCAGTCCTTCTGAGATGATCATGCAAATTATTGTCTCGTGGGAAAAATAATTATCAGACATTTCTGTAAATTACTCCGGCATATGTCTAATATAAATGTCTCAGTAACAGGCATCTCTGAAATCTCTGGCACAGTGAAAGCTAAGTGAGGTTAATAATGTATTATTTTAAAATGTAAGTGCTGGAACAACATGTTCTGTAAGATTTATTTTGTAGGTGACGTAGTGTCTTCACTTAACAATGATAAAAAAAAATATGTAATAGTATTTCGGGGCCATTTGTTAGAAAGTAGACTTATTGAGGATTTCAAACTTCTTGGAAGCACATTTTGTAACGCCAATGATGAAACATTATTATAAGAAATGCAAATTTTCTACGTTCTACGGATATGGTGAAATCAGAGAAATCAGACAGAGCCGGATACGGCATTCAAAGCACACTGGATCAAAGCGGGAGTGTAGTGTAATTCCCTGACTAATAACTGTGATTTACCAAACGTGAGATCATTCATGTGCCTCACTGGACGGACACGGACAAAACTATGCAAAATGTCACACGACTAAGCAAACAACATCAGGATTTTCCAAGAGATTGACCTTCCGTTTCAAAATCGTGACGGTTCACTTACGATTTTATGTGTGCTTGCTTGATATATTTTCGTAAACAAGGAGGATCGAAGGAAGCAATACAACATCGATAACTGAAATTCCACAAGCCTTTGCGAATCTTCGAGAAGGAGTTCACTAACTCACCCCGACTCTTTGCTTCCGTGAGTGAAGCATAACGCTGCACTTTGAGTTTTCAGTTCAATACCTAGATCTATACCACGTTTATTTTGATAAGTACTTGCATGCAAACATTTCCAAACAGGCAACTTAACGCAGTAAACGATGGCGCTGTTTCTTTGCAGGGCAGTTTTGTAAAACTCGTATCGAAGAACTACACGCAAAACACTCTGGGCCGGGTTGTTCAAAGCCCGATTAAGCAAACCCAGGATTAGCGAGAATTTTAATTTGAGTTTTGTAACTTTGCGGTGAGGTTTTCTGTTTATATTTTTTGTCATTCTGTTTTGAATTTGGATAATTTCAAACTACCAAAACATAAGCGGTGAAAAACGTTTTTACGCAAGAAAAATACATACTACGATTAACTTTTAATCCTGGGTTAGCGTTAACCGGCTTTCGAACAACCCGGCCCTGGTATTTTGTAAAGTGCTCCTGTCAAAATTATCGACGATTCTCAGCGGCGAATGAAGAAAATTCAGAAGATGGGTAAGTGCAACCTTCGGCCCCATGCTGATAACACACGAGCATTCTTGATAGTGTGGGGGCCACAGAAGGTCGGTCGTGGTTACAATTTGTTACGAATGAAGGAGGGCCACGGCCCTCTTGCTCTCTCCTTCCCCCTTAATATCTACCCATGATCTTTCTTCACAGCCACTACTCACTCCAAGCAAAATACCGGTCATAACCTGATGGGAAATTTTCGGACGAAAGTATGAACTTTTTTGTTACGTATCCAACGGTGAATTTATAGGGACACGCACTTTATTTATGGCATAAGCGATGACATGGGCCGAGGAAGAAATGTACAGGGCCTCAAGAAATTCTCTGTACCACCAAAACTAAATATACAGAGTATGCCACAAATTATTTGAAAAAAAGGTTTGAACTCTTCTTTTGCTACTGAAGGAAATAAACACAACGAGCTACTGTAGCTGCTTTCCCTGCTGCTTTCACCTCAAGTCGTGAAACCCACAAGAAGCCTCGATTTCGTGCACACAATTTACCGCCTTTTTATCGCGTCTGCGAATGCCTCGCGTGGCGACAGGGATCGTTTTGAAGTGGTTTAGCCGGCCGGTTTAGCCACAAAATTCGGCGGATTAGTTTTCGCCATTCTTTATCGATACTATTTCACATTTCTGAATTCCTCTGAAGGAAAACAAAGAAGATTAATTCTGTCGAGTGAAGAAGATGGGTGAACAACTTTAAACATGATGTCTTCGGCAAACAACAACGCCGCGAATTCTGCAAAGCACTTCTTTGGCTTGGTTGAACACAATGGAGATTTATCTTAAGGTAACCAAATTATCTGAAATTGTAACTTGGTAGTTGAAAACAGTTCTCGCAGCTCTACCCTTTGAAGATGTTTAAAATAGCTCAACCTCTTTACCAGATTTATCGCCTCAGTCGGCCTATATACTTTTGTTTTAGCTCGCTTGTTTGAGTTGTTTTAACGATGAGCGAACGTTTTTAGACCTTGTAAAGTATTGATAAAATATTCATATAAGCTTGCCTTTCATACAGTAACAAAGATATCTTTCTGAATACCGAGGAATACTTCTGAACTAGGCCGAGTCGTGTAGCTTCTTCACAGAGCCTGTCTGATAAATTCGCTGGATTGACATACAGTCGAACCTACGGTTGCGATCACCACTCGTAAGCGACCACCTCTTCTCAGCGACAAGTTTTGCAAAATACCAAAGGTTTCCAGTCAAATCTCTACATTTGGAACCTCATTTGAGCGACCACTTCTCGCAAAGCGACCGCGATCACTTTTAGAGCTAGAAGTTTGAAATTTTCTTTCGTTTTTAAGGTCATTCCCCCGAAATAGAACCCAACACAAGATTTGTTTCAAACTTTGTCCATTTATTAAGAATAGTAATGATACTCCAAAAATGACTGAAATAAAAAAGGGGGGTCACCGTGCTCGCTTAAGAGATATGATGGGCCAATCTCGCCCCGTTTATGCCTAATCACGCGCGTTATTTCATCAGTCCTCGTTACATTTTGCAGTGGCTGGAAGCAAAGGTTATTAACGCAAAACTTGAAAAAATCTTGAGAGGCAGAAAGCCTTAAGCACTTGGAACAATGTAATAAATATATAGTTTATGGAAAAATCACACAATTCTAAGTGACACTGACTCAAAACGTTCCTCCAGTCGTCGTTTTCGAGGTCATAATTTGCATCCTCGAGTAACGGATTTGTACACTCTTTTAGCTATATCTTTTTTCCTTCCGTACAATTTTTTTCTTAACTTTTTAACTTAAAGAAGTTAGTTGTTACACCAAATTCATGTAATAAAAAATATAGGTAACCATACTCGTTTGAGAGAAAACGAGCATTTATTTCGCTATCCGGAGCTTAGCTTGAAGGAAATCTCTTACGCTGTGTACGTGCTGGCGATTATGTGCGCGCGCTAATGACGCGAAAATCGTGCTGTACATTATCGCATTTCTGGGTTGTACACGAGACGGAAATTTTTCACCGGGAAGTAGCGGATTTTTTCTCGACATTGACTTTTCACATGAATAAAACAGTCATTTAAAACATAGGGTACGTCTCTGCAGTTACCATGTGCTAATGAGGCAAAATTGTGACCCAGTATAGATATATATATATTTTTTAATTAATTGTGAATCACACTACTTACAGCACTGGTGCGTCTACTTACTCAATTTACGAACAGAAAGAAAAACAAAAACAAAAAACTACTAATTACAACAGTGATAAGTATTTACAACACTAAAACAGCTACTTACACTACTTGCACTACTTAACAATACCATGCAATTAAAGATGCTACTCATACAACTACAAAGTTTGCATAACTTACTTCACAGAGCAATACAATTACTTACTTTAACTTACAATACTATTAATTACACTACTTACAATGTAATATCTTAAGCTTGTGCTTCTTACATTCGTGTTAAAGCAATGGTAGTCAAACACAATAACTGATTTTGCCACTGAGACCGATTAACTTTCGCATTTTTCAGCTTTCCATTGTAAAGATAACGCTGACTTCAGGTCAAGGAGATTGATAGTTTTTCCAACATTTTGCAAGAATAATAGTATTTTTGAGTTTGCAAAACTAAAATCCCAAACTTCCGGGTTAGATTTGGACCTGTATTTGGGGGAAAATGATAGTCCTTAAATAATAGCTGTATTTTAGATGGTGCATGTAAAGTTAAGCCTGTGCTCATTATTGAACCATGCAAGTACTTGTTGAAATAGGTTTAGGCCAGCAGGACATTCCAGAAAGGCATGTTCTAAAGAATCAGGGGATTTACAGAAAAAAACAATCTTTACTGTCGGATATTTTGAGCCTCTTAACTGAGCTCCTTTTTGGTCACTAAAATGCGATGTAATAATTTAAAGGAGAATTGTCTCAATTTGTTGTCAGTCGAGAGGTGAGGTATATTTTTGAATATTTTTTCCCATTTATCTTCTATGCCTGAGTAATGTTTCACCCAAGACGTGATGGCTGTAGGGAATATGGTCAAAGATCTCGTAAGCGACCACATTTTGGGTGGTCGCTGACGGGAGGTTCGACTGTATGTTAATATCAAGGGTATAAACTTATTCAACTAGATGCAGCACAAGATTGTAAATAGAATAGATGTAGGAGTTGTTTTCGCTTCAACTTTAAAAATGAAAACAATCCTTTCGCTACCAATCCTTATTCTGGAACCATGGTTTTTCTTTGCTAATTAAACTGTTGACGCTCGAGGGCTTATCAAAACTGAAAAAGTCAGTCATGCGGTGTAAAACTAGTGATAGACTTTCAGTGTAATAATTAATATGAACGACCTTCTCTCGAAACATTTTTGCTTTTCTATGGCTACTTTCAAACAAACCTTGAAACATTTTTGCATTTCAAGCGTTCAAACAACCTATTATAGTGCATGCACTGTGATTGGTCAATTTCACAGGCAGCAAAAAGCGTCTGCATAGGAGATTACAGCACGAACCTCTACGTGCGAGCTTGACTTGAAATATTTTTCCTTATCAACAGCGAGGCATCGTATTAACCTCATTGTCCCAATCTATACTGCAAGGTTAGGGAGGGACCTTATTTTCTCCTGCCGATTTTTTAGCTCAGATGACCATGACAGCACTTCAGCGGTGAGCCCGATTATGGCTCCTGACTATACACAACATGCGAGGGCGCACTCATTTACCCTCATGCTCTTTCCCAGCTCTTCTTCGTGTTAACGCGCTCGTTCCCAACATTTATCCCGAATCCCCGGCACTATTCCTAGAAAAGCTGGGGAGGAGACAGCTCAACATATTGATCACCAGACAAGTTTTCTAAGAATTAATGCTCCTTCAGCTTCGACCGAGCAAACGGTGGCTTTGATAACTTGCTATCAAATAATCATCCAAAAAACTCAGCTTAGACGAACGACAAAAATGGAGCAGTTCCAGGTTGGGGAAAGACTCTTCAAGACGCAGAAAAAACTTGGAGAAGGTGCCTTTGGGGTCGTGTATCAAGTCAAAGACCAAGCAAGCCCGGAAGTGTTCGCCTTGAAAGACATTCGCTGTGAAAAAGAAAGCGCTCTTAATAATGCTGTTAGTGAGGCTAAGAATCTCTTCAAAGTAGTCAGGCACAAGAACATTATCACCATCCATGGCGTAGACGCGTATAGAGAAAAGGCTGGCTCAAGGCACTTTTTGATTTTGACCGAGCTATGTGTCGGAGGAAGTCTAAACGAGCGCTTGACGCAACCAAGCAGCGACCAGATGAATATAAAGTGGATGAGTCAAATTGCAGATGCTCTGAGTTACCTTCACTCCAAAGACATAGTCCACCGTGATCTAAAACCAGAAAACGTGCTGCTTACTGGTCAACAAGATGTTAAAGTGGCTGATTTTGGTCTGGCACGAGAGTACATTGCACTGAAGCGCGCGGATCCTGTGAACGAGTGGCTGACATTCTACCAGCAGTACTACATGGACACATTTGCCGGATCGCCGCCCTGGATGGCTCCCGAGGTATTCCACGGCCACTACACTGAAAAAGCCGACGTGTTTTCGCTTGGTGTGATCTTCTTTGCAATCCTGGAAAGAGATTACGCCACTTTCCAAGGATATCGTTATTACGGTGCCTTTGTTCAACTCGAGTGGGAAGAGAAAGTTGGTCTGGGGCCCGCCATGACAGAAAATAAATATGCCGAAGTCGAATTTTTGCTTGCGACCCAAGGATCAACTTCGCAACGAAGAGTCACTCTTGCTGCCTTATCGTACGACGCTAACGATAGGCCAACCGCAAAGGCCGTTTATGAAAGAATCCAACATTGCCAAGAAAATATAAGGCTGGAGGCAAATTTGGAACAAGCGTCTGGCGGGTGTCGGTGTTAGATCGCGGACGGTATTAGTTGTTCTTGAGCGAAAGCTTCTGATTGGTTATAACACAATAAACACTCCAGACATATTTTAGTTGCTCATGCACGGTTTTATGAGTTTGACTGTAAACATCCTGGACATATTATTCATTCTGACTCCACCCACACGAGACATTCAATGCCGGAAAAGTTTATTGAGGATGAGGCAGTCAGCCATGAGCCGTGCGATTCAATGTATCGTAATATCTATTAATTATTCAAATGTTTACCTCACAAAACTAACTAAAGATTGCAAAATTCAGAAACTGTGCTACGCCAGATACGAAAAACCACTAAAAAACCACCCTTTAGATGTGGCCAAAAAATATGTGGAAACGTATTCCTCATCTAATGCAGCAGCACGAGACCCCGAGGAAAGGGCACTCTACATCTAATTTACACTAATTGACGAAATCGAAAAGTAATCCTAAAAAAAAAAATAAAATAAAATAAAGCGGGCGAACACTCTGACTGACCGACCTAGAATGACTTAGATCTCCCGCCAAAAACCTTAAATAGTACTTAAGCAACCCGAGATGCACCGCGAACCTCTCCAACGTGCTGTCAGAATAATAATTTCTGACTAATTCGTCCCTCAAACGTCAGAAATTACATTTCATGTTATTTTCCTTTGTATTTAGAATGACAGAATGTTATAAAGTGAATGACTATTCAACTTCACCTTATTCAAGGTTATGTTTAAAACTTTTAACAGGTTTTCATTTCCAAGGCGAACGAGTATCACAACTTGTGAAATGCTATTGTTAAATCCATATTCAAGGGCACTCGGCATCGCGTTTCTTCTGCATCGAGCATTGCAGACCAGAGAGTCAGGTGATTTTAGAGAGCTACGCATTATTTGCAAATGTGCAAGTACCCTCTGGCTCTCAGATAGTTTCTGAGTTTGTTTCCTTCCAAGCGGTATGAAGTATAGGTATTTCCTCACGTGACATATGTCACGTGTTATAAAATCTATTGTGTAGGAGAAATTCGAGAGAAATCAAAGTAAACTGCCTCACTAGTTCAAACTTTCAAAACTCTTTACCGGTACCACCAGAGTTCGCGAAGCATGTCTTTGTCTCTTTGCCACTCAGATTTCACTAACCCTGCAGGACAAATATATATTTCCATGATTTATGTTTATATTTATCCCATACTTTGCCAGCAGACATACTTTAATTAATAGTGAAAGGTTCACATTTTTCAGCCTGCAGTTTTCAAATTGAATTTCATTGATATCTTGAGTTTATTCCCTGTAGTATTTCAAACAATCTCAAACTGAACTGAACTGTTGTCCTTGCGTTTTCCTTGCAACCAATTAGTATTTCCTATCAAGTTTCGCGACATGTTGACTCCATCAACAGAAGCGTTTCCTAGAAATAGAACTCGTGTGGGGAGGAGGTGGGGCCAATTTCAAGTTAAAAAGACTTTTAATAAGAAACACAAAGTTTGTTTCTTCCCAAAGTTATGACTAATATTGTGTCAACGAAAATAGGTTATCTTTGAAGTAAACGATATGGAAGGTTGGTCCCAACTTAAAGTAATAAAACCAGCAAATCGCCTGCAAATCGCCTTCGGAAAGGAATAATTTCGATGCCTCACACCCCCCCCCCCCCCCCCTCCTAAACATGTGGCAGTCGTAAGATACTCTCCAGCTAATAGGATTTTCCGAGAAATCGTCCCCGGCTTCAATAGCCCAATTTCGATATATTAAAATTCAGCCTAAAACAATAGACCTCAGCACGAGGCTCGTGGGAATAAACCCCACAAACTCTGTAGTTATTCCCACGAGCCTCGTGCTGAGGTCTATTGTTTTAGGCTGAATTTTAATATATCGAAATTGGGCTATTGGAAGCTAAGCTTTTGCTTTCATGATATTTTAAGTTTATAGTTTATAGTGCTGTAAAGCGGGATAAAAATCTAACATAATGCAGCAAGCTGCTGTAAATCTTCCAACTAAAGTTCGAGTCGGGAGCAGAACAGTCAGAGTCCAACAGCGACTTGGCAATGGCGCTTTTGGTGTCGTCTATAAAGTGAAAGACGAGGCAAATTCCACCGTCTACGCGTTAAAAGATGTTCTTTGTTTGAATGCCTCGGCTCTTCGTAATGCTGTCCGTGAGGCTACAACACTGAACAATATCTCTCATCAGAACGTGATTGCCATCATGGGAGCAGACCAGTTTCGAGACAGTAAAGGCTTACACATGCTGCTTTTGACCGAGTATTGCTCGGGCGGAAGCTTAAACGACCGCCTCGCTCGACCGAGTAGTGAAGAAATCAATATGAAGTGGATTAGTCAAACAGCCGCAGCTCTTGCCCACCTCCACTCACGCGGAGTGGTTCACCGCGATTTGAAGGCGGACAATGTCCTTTTGACCGCAACAGAGGATGTGAAATTGGCTGACTTTGGGCTGGCTCGCGAGTACATCGCACTCAAACGAATCGATGCTAGACAAGACGATGATTCGTGGATAACCAGTTACACTCAATACTACATGAACTCAGGAGTTGGTCCCGTACACTGGGTGGCTCCTGAATTCTTCACTGGTCGTTACACCGAAAAAGCCGACGTATTTTCCCTCGGTACCTTGTTTTTCGCGATCCTAGAGCGTGATTTCATCGTGATTGATGGTAAGGCAATTTACGGTGCCTTCTTAAGTGTTCGTGGTGTGGGTAAACTTGGCCTTGGGCTTGCAATGGCAAAGGTTGATAGCGGTATCAGCATTATGTTCTCAAGTCATGCACAAGGGTCCAACGCCATGCAAAGGGTCGTTCTTGAGGCCTTGCAGTACGACAGATATGATCGACCAAGTGCTCAAGAAATTTATGACAAAATCATGAACATTCGTCAAGGTGTAAGGCTCCAACAACAGCCCAGGGCAGCAGAGACAGGTTGGTGTCGCTGAATGGGGTCGAAATCAGTGGAAAGACGCTGATTGAAGGTTGCTGAAAAAACGAAAGGAGGAGATTAAGATTCGTTTGAGCATAAGAACGTCTAAATAACTAATTAGAAGCTTCTTTGGAAACAATCAGGTAGGGACAGAAACACAATTAAACTCGATCTGTAATGTCATAACGGTATCGGTGAATAAGATGACTTGTAATTTTGGGCTCACAAGTTCTGTAGATAAAATAGGACGTTTCCACGAGCCAAGTAGCACGAAACCAGGAAGAATACTTCTGTATAAATACTTCAGTAGCAACACAAGTGATCAACCTCATTTGTTTACTCTAGATATTTGTATTCAGATTTTTCTCTGTCTCATTTTCTCTGTTTGTATTATTTAATAACTCAAATAAGTAGAATCTGTTTTGCTAAAACTGAGGCCATGTTTTTGATTTTCTGGCATATTTTGTAATGCATCTTCAATGTTACAGATGAAGTGAAAACATAAAGTTTCCTTGTTGTTCTCAGCTTGTGGCGTCATGTATATTATTTCCAAGTTCATAAACAACTGACCGCTATATATTCCTTTCATTGTTTACTGTCTCCTTTTTTCTCCATTCACATGAATCAGTTTCTCGAGTGGCAGCCGGTCTCTACTCTCGCACATGAACGAAACCAAACCAGGGAAGTCATAGCGCCCATCAATTAACTGAATCGAGATCAAAGTTTCCCACATCGTGGAATCCTTACTTTAGAATTTCCCAAGGATATAATTGCTTCAAATTTGAAACTTTTCTTTCTTGGGAGAAATAAAGCGGTAAGCTAGGAGCGGAGCTTGGTGGAAATGAGCGCGAACTGCGACATTCGCGAGATGCTTGTTTTGAATACGATCGATGCTTTGACAGAATGACATTAAATTTCCTTTTGAGCCTATTTTTCACTACGACATAAGAACAAGGAAAGCATAAGCACAAGCAATAGTGAGGACACCCATGACACAAACGTATATGGTTTATGAAGCTTCTCGACCTATCAGAATGCCCCATTCTTGCATTTACCTCTTGAAATTATACTTATCTTTGCCATACAGCTAATGCGATAGTTTACACCTATAATTAATCTGTCGAACTTGTGATTCAGTTTTGGGACTTTCACATTTCGCAGCCAGAAGCATAGACTTTAAAACACGTGGGAAGTGAGGTGGAGGAAAGTCACTTAATGAAAAATATTACCAGGATCATGTCGATGTCTAGGGCTGCAAAACAGATTCGAGAAACCTACTCGAAGGAGCAAACAATTCCTTTACAACTACAATGACGACCAGATTTTACAGCTACACGAAGCAAAATTCTCATCAAACGCAGCCATCTAAATGTTATCCGCTCTTTTGGAAGGGTAGCAGATTGTTCCTCTTTCGTCAGTGAGTACCCTTGGCGAAGTGATAATTAACGTCGATGGCGAAAGGCAAGAGGTTAATGCTGTCCGACATCTTTTGGACGGACAGGAGCAAGACATTCCTTGGGCGACGGCTGCGCATAGATTACCAGGCAGCTAAAGGATTGTGTTATTTGCACAAGTCTGGATGGATCCATTGTGTTTTTGAGACTTCTTATATTTTCATTGGCGGAAAGGCGATGAGCTGCTAATAAAAATTGGTGATTTCGGAGAAAGTCCGATTGAGGCGAAGGAGTACGTAACAACTCAAGGCTCTACGCAGGACCTATCGAGGCCTATTGCTGGCACCATACCTGAAGAGTCGCGGTAAATATAAAATATCCCGTACTTTAATACGCTTGATCGACCATTACATGTTGGGTTCACACACACAGCCCGCACATACATTTTGCCTTGCTAAAATAACTAACGAAACTATGTCTCTTATGTGATTAGCCCCTTGCACATTTCATGCAAAATCGACCCTTCGTTTCAAAACGGTCAGAAACTCAGGCAGATTATGGTCGATTCCGACCAATCTTGAGACCAAGCAGATTATGGTTGATTCCGACCAATCTTGAGACCGAGCAGAGGAAACATTTCACAGTTATTAAATGGTGAAGATTTTGCCGTAGTTATATACTGAGTGAACGTTTCGCAGTTAAGTAACTGCTAAGTTTTTTTTCTGCTATATATATATATTATATGAGAGGCGCGGTGGCCTCATGGTTAGTGCGCTCGACTCCGGAGCGAGCGCTCCGGGTTCGAGCCCTGGCCGGGGCCCTTGTGTTGTGTTCTTGGGCAAGACACTTTACTCCCACGGTGCCTCTCTCCACCCAGGTGTATAAATGGGTACCGGCGAATTTAATGCTGGGGGTAACCCTGCGATGGACTAGCATCCCATCCAGGGGGGAGTAGAAATATTCCTAGTCGCTTCATGCTACTGAAACCGGGATAAGCTCCGGCCTAATGAGCCACTTGGTTCGTATGAAGACTTTACCTATATATATTATATAGCGAGTCACATAATTTCCAAAAATGGGTTATCTCTATTGAGTTCACTAACTGCAAAATTTACATTTCTAAATCTGCCGTGTTTACAGGCGTACTGGTTCTTCGGATCTTTAATTCAATTTAATTTAAGAGCTTATAAGGCGCAAATATTTATATAAATATATTCAAATGCGCCATCCTAATAGTAATGATAAAAGTGACTAATAATTATAATAATAATAAAATGATGATATATAAAATAAAAAAAACTTATGGCTAAAATGAAGAAATAGTCTAAGCTAAAATTAAAAGTGCCAATAACAAACCATTTTGACAAAAGTTCTGGGTCGTCCAGAGATAAACGATGGCAAGATGTTTTGCATTCCTTGCCGGACTTATTATTGTAAACGAACTAATTGCATCCCTTTAAGGTGGCTCAAAACAGTAATATTCCCGTGAGAAGCCTGGGCTCTAACGCGCACTTCAGCGCGAGGAATGACGCAATCACCCGAGGGCTCGTGAGACAGCGTGCGAGATTTATAGTTTGCAAAACTCACAACAAACATGGCGGCGCGCCCGAGGCCGGGCTTACTTCGTAAAACTTTGTTTCGCCAAATTTAGTGAGCTGTTTACGATATCGCTTGTTTTTACCTTCGAAAACATCCATCCTTCAGGTAATTTCAAATGAAAGAAAACATTCTTTTAAACTGCTGTGCTGGAACGTGAACGAAAAGTTCACGATCGATCGTGCCGACTATCAATCTAAACAACAGCAGGAAAAAAATACTGTTCAAGTTTTCTTCGTTCTTTTTACTAGGCCACCTTCACCTTCAGGTATTTGTGGTACTCTTCCTCTACCGCTTGTGCTGCTAACGACAACAGCGGAAAAAAAAAACACTATTCGCGGGTATTCACGTCTCTTCGCGTGGAATTGCGGGCTTCACTGAGCAGCGGACTGCCTTCACGCGTGCGCAAAGGGCGATCTTGCAAGGTCAAGATTTTAATTTGCGCGTAGAACGCGTGCGAAAAATTCCTTCTTCACGAAGCTAATATCTCGAAAACGGATCCGGTGACCCTACTTTTTTAATGCAAAAACTTATTCAACAGCAAGAGCGGAATGCATGTGCGAAATGAAAAAAAAACTGCGGAGTGGAAATTTTTAAACTTGGAAATTTCCATTTTTTTTAATTTAAGCAAAATCTACTCCGCAGAATTTTTTCTAATTTTCCCTGTTTCTTCTTCTGTGTGTAATAAAAAGATATTTATCAAAAAAATATGGGGTCACCGGCTTAGTTTTTAAGATAGATGCAATTAATGGTAAAGAGTGGGTCATGTTTGTTGCTATGCAACAGGACAGTGCTACCTTAATTTATGACTTAAACACCATGAAAGGAACAGTGGAGAGTTATCTTAAAAAAAATAGAACAGCCATTCAAAACAGAACACTTCCAAGCCTGAAAAATCGCACCTAGTTCTGTAAGTCTAAAAAAAAACAGAAAACTGTTTTGAGCCACCTTAAGCAATTTACCATTGAGGAATTTTAAGCAAGAAATCGACAATACAACATCAACTACATTTCTCTCCAAATTACTAAGTAACACAACACGCATCAGAGTACACTGCATAAATTAAATGACGTCATCACGCATAATAGGTATTATGACCGTTGGTCCAGCTTTTCCGCCGAGAAATCGATCTGACGCTATTCACCCGCAACTGGTAATTTTAAGCTTCCCTGATATATTTCTGTAAACCGAAAAGAAATCCTAGCAGACTGGCGAAATGCAGCGAGCTATCGTTGATTTGCCAACAAGAGTTCGAGTCGGGAGCAGAACAGTCAGAATCCAACAGCGACTTGGCAATGGCGCTTTTGGTGTCGTCTATAAAGTGAAAGACGAGGCAAATTCCACCGTTTACGCGTTAAAAGATGTTCTTTGTTTGAATGTCTCGGGTCTTCGTAATGCTGTCCGCGAGGCTACGACACTGAACAAAATCTCTCATCAGAACGTGATTGCCGTCATGGGAGCAGACCCGTTTCGAGACAGTAAAGGCTTACACATGCTGCTTTTGACCGAGTATTGCTCGGGTGGAAGTTTAAACGACCGCCTCGCTCGACCGAGTAGTGAAGAAATGAATATGAAGTGGATTGGGCAAACAGCCGCAGCTCTTGCCCACCTCCACTCACGCGGAGTGGTTCACCGCGATTTGAAGGCGGACAATGTCCTTTTGACCGCAACAGAGGATGTGAAATTGGCTGACTTTGGGCTGGCTCGCGAGTACATCGCACTCAAACGAGTCGATGTTAATCAAGACGAAGGATCATCATGGCTGAAAAGTTACACTCAATACTACATGAACTCAGGAGTTGGTCCCGTACACTGGGTGGCTCCTGAATTCTTCAGTGGTCGTTACACCGAAAAAGCCGACGTGTTTTCCCTTGGCACCTTGTTTTTCGCAATTCTAGAGCGGGATTTCATCGAGATCGAAGGTAAAGAAATTTATGGTGCCTTTGTAGATGTTCGTGGTAGGGGTAAACTTGGCCTTGGGCTTGCAATGGCAAAGGTTGATCGTCGTATCAGCATTACGTTCTCGAGCCGTGCTCAAGGGCTCAAGGTTCTACAAACCGTCGTTATGGAGGCCTTGCAGTACGACAGTAATAATCGACCAAGCGCTGAAGAGGTTTATGACAAAGTCATGACCATTCATCGAGCCATGATGTGGCTCCAAGACCTCCAACAGTTCCGATTCACTGACGACAGTTCCAGCAGCTCCAACAGAAGTGCTGACACAAGAAACAGCACTCACTCCAACAGCAGCAGCGGCTATACCGTCAGCAGTCTCTCCAGCAACAGTAGTGACTTCAGCAAAAGTGGTGCGGACTTCAGCAACAGCACTGACTTCAGCAACAGTGGTGACTCCAGCAGTAGCACTGACTCCAGCGACAGCACTGACTCCAGCGACACCACCAACAGTATTCGCTCCAGCAACACGTACAGTACTCGCTCCACCATCCGTACTAGCCATGGACGGGTCGTTAAACCGGCTCGAGCTGCGAGGGCGATCATGATCATCCTGAGGCAGTTACTAGGAAGAGGAAAGTGAGATGTGTATAGGCACACGTTTATTACGTTTCTATAATGTGTGCCAACACTTGAAAGAAACAAAATGAAACTTATCGCAACATGAGCCATGATTTTACTCCTTACAATTTCCTATTTCATAAGTAGTTAATGACGAGCTAACCGGCACGCAAACAGGAATACTCTTGTTCTGCGTGAATATCCTTGTAAAAGAAATGGTTTGGAGTTTTCCTCTTATTCAGTTGGACTTTTTTTTTGTCTTCAGGATTTATCTCTTCAAATGCTGGTAGTTCTATTCGGCACGTTAGCGCAGTAGTATCTGTACACAGAGTAAAATAGTTTCAATCATATAAGAATGCTATTTCGTAAACTGAAGGCGATCAATTTTGTAATGCCAGGGAATAAATTGCAGTGTTGATGTACTAAGCACTTTGGTAAAAAATATTGCCATTTAGTGATTGCACCGTTGATTATGTAAGTATTCCCAAGTTCGTTGCTACCGCTCGGGGTGAAGGAGACGAAATCAGAGAATTTAAAACAGCAACAATCTGATTCAAGATCAAAGTTTTTCCACATTCTGTTGGCCATATTTTTACTGCTTTGTCCCCCTCCCCCACCTCCTGAAATCTCCCAGAACTTGGGCTTCAATTCTATTCGTATCAAGACCGTTTCTTAGAAAGTGGACTTTGGAATTTCAAAAATTCTTAGAAACACGTTTTGTGACTGGAAATACTCCTTAATGTTATAAATGTTTGTTTTGGAAATGACCACGTTGGTGAAGCAAACGCATGATATTTAAAACATATATATATATACGCAACAAAATCAAAAATGTGCGTCTCTGACTAGTAACTACAAAATGTCCTAGCAGTTAACACAATTGAATATGAAATGATGATTGCAGCATGCTAAAGTCACGCGACGTAACAAACAACACAGTTTTCCAAGAAATTGACCTTCTGTTTTCAAGCCGTGACGGTTCGCTTACGATTTCATGCGTAAACAGCGTGGAAAGCGAGGAATAAAGCTTGATGTAATTCAGGAATCCTTCGTGAATCCAATCCAGATGCAGCTGGAGTAAAAACATTTTACTACTTGGTGATGGTGCTTCAAATGAAACCATGATTAAGGTAACAGACTTCCATACTTTGATCTTTTGTTAAAAACTAGACTATGTTCGTTTGAATGCTTTGGCTCTATAGAAGCGGTGTTAGAGAGGTTAAAACCCTGAACAAAATCTAACTTAAACATGATTTCCGCCAGAGCTGCACACCAATTCTTCGATACTCAAGTTCGCCGTATAAAATCTGTTGCTAATTTTAGTGAATACTACAGTACGGCGACTTGGTATAGAGTGTTTTCACGTGACGTCACAGCGGCCAATTTGGTGTCCCTAAACAAAGGAACGGCAGCCATGTTGGTGTCCCAATCTAATCCTCCGGGAATTGAACTCTATTCTTATGCAAACGTTTTCTTTTGTTTTGGTTGAAAAACATGCTCATTGATCACGTGAGTGAAAACACTCTATAAGTGGATAAATTAAACTGCTACCTCTCTTGTCCATTTCGAGTAACTTGAAACCAAATGTGCTCTGACTGACTGAGTGAATGAGGATGATGTGTTGATAGCAGCTCACTTTGATTTGATATGTGAGCGTATCGCCGTTAAGGGTGCTAAACGAATAGACGCTGAACAAAACGATGGTTGACGGACGACCAAATTATACAAAATACTATATGAAACCAACTCAGGAATTCACGCGATATATAAGTGGGCCCGAATTGCTCGCGCCATTACAAAGAAAACAGCAACGTATTTTTCTGGCATGGGTAGCATGTTTTCTACAATCATAGAGCTAAATTTCATCATGATGTGCCAGAATTAAGCAATAGAGCACTTTTTCCGTGTTTATATAGCCTCATCTAAACACGAGGAGGGCTGGGAGAATTCGAGTTATGCAAACCCGAGACGTAGTCGAGGGTTTGCATAACTTTCGAGAATTCTCCCAACCCTCCGAGTGTTTAGATGAGGCTATATAAACACGGAAAAAGTGCTCTATTGCTTTTATAAAAGAATTCTCAAAAATACGCGCGCATCTAAAACGTCACAACCGTGTTTACATACTCTCATCTAAACACACCTATCGACCAATGAGAGCGCGCGTAGTGGCTCAGTTATTTTATAAGAGGTATTCCTGATGTCTGCCAAATTAGCCTGGGGTTTGCTATGGTAAAAGATGATGATCTGATCCAGACATCAGCATTGTATTCACAAGCCGTGCTTAAGGGTCAAACACTGCGAAGCAGCTCTCGAAGACTTCAATGGAATACAACAAAAATTATCAACTAAGTTAAACTTGAAGACTTGGTACACTCAGTTAAAGGTCACTGGGTGAAGGTAAATAAAAACATGTTCTATGATCTTGCATGTCTGATATACAAAGCGGAAACGAAAGAAACTTCCCGTCGCTTTCGTCGCTCTGAAGTTCACCGCTCAATTTTCTTGCTTTGAAAAGCGGAAAGAAAACGTCTGGGACTAGAGTTAACAACAAGTTAATATTTAGCCGACTGAAACTGAAATCTGGCAAGATAGATCGATTAAATTGTCCGGTGTAACAGTTTTCAGTACACCCAATAACTAGTTCTCGTCCTACAGTAAACTTGTGTTGTACTGAGCCAGTGCAGTAATCTTGTGGACAACTGTACTTCCCATTAAGTTAATTTTGGCAAATATTTAGTAACGATTCATGAAATTAGCGAAAGGACAAACTCTTGCGAAATAAATAGGCATTATCTTCTACGATATTCCAGAGATGCTCTCCCAGTTTAGCCTTGGGTAGCCTGCGTGCAGACTGACCCTTGGGTGACTGGAATAATAAATATAATACCTAGACGAAAAGACTTTCGCGCGACATGATTTCCATACCCTTTTTCACAACAAAATGCCGCAAAAATAACAGATCGGTTGCTGACGTTCCTAGCAAAGAAAATTACACTAAACCTCACGCCTAGAAACGTTTTACTGCCGTTTCACTTTCTGTCTTTTTCCACAAATTAGTCAGTGAAATTAATCAACTTTGCGATCTAATTTACTATTCGTTTCAGTCTCCTTCACAACGGAATTGAAGATATTGCGGCACTTCTCTTAAACTTCCAATATTATTTTCATGGTTATATTTATAATTTTCAACCAACATTTTTTACATTTTCTGTGACTTGTAAACAATTTGGCGTGTTTAATCAAGTATATTAGCATGTAGACGGAAACTGTACCATTATAATTGATCACAAAAAGCTATACAGCACTTCATTTGAGTATTGTTGATAATAACTGAAGATTTTAAAACTTATATACATGCAAGGGACCATTGTATGTCATACTGGCTTGCCCTCTGGATCAGCAGTTGATTTGATTTCAAATCTGTAAACGAACTAGGTAATAGAACAGTTGTCTCTCATTCTTGACCGGCGCGCTTTTCCCCTTTTTGAGCGTTTAGCGTGAAGATTCTCTTCATCTGACCATTGAAGGCGAATACTGGTGGCAATCTCCTCGATTCTGTAGTAGATTTCTTCCGCTCGGGGCCGTTCATGCGGGACATAATTCAAAGAATCCAAGACCAAAGTTCGAAATCCATTCTCCTCGTTCAGCAGATAGCCGTGAGTAAATTCCGTCATTGCAGCGGGACCAAGCACTGCCATAGCGTATCCGAGACCAATCTTGACCTCCCCTGAAACCTTCACAAATGCGCCGTACCATCTCTTCTCGTTGTTCGAGAAAGCGAAGTCCCGCACGAGAATCGCGTTAAATAACACTCCCAGGGAAAAAATGTCTGCTTTTTCAGTGTAGTGGCAAGTGAATACCTCCGGAGCCATCCAATGCGCAGGACCAGTCCCCGAACGCATATAATACTGCGCTAAACCACGGTTTGAACATTGTAAATCCACTCTTTTCAAAGCCAAAAACTCTCTTGCCAAGCCAAAGTCGCCAAGCTTCAGATCCTCCCTCGCGGAATCCGTTAGCAGAACGTTGTCTGGTTTTAAATCACGGTGAACGATTTGACAAGAGTGGAGATAGCTCAGTGCGCTGGCCATTTGGCTCAGCCATTTTAGCGTTTTCTCTTCACCGCTGGGTTGCGACAGTCTGTCGTTCAAGGTACCACCAGAGCAGTATTCAGTTAAAATCAGCACGTGAAATCCTCCTCTAGAATCCTCAAACTGGTCTGCCGCTATGATTTTAACAATAAAGTCATGACTCACCCGACGTAGGGTTTCAACTTCGCTGATTGCCTTGCCAATGGACAATGGATTCAAACACACGACATCTTTCAAAGCGTAACAAACGGAATCACTAGCAAGAAGATCTCTTGCCTTGAATACAATGCCAAAAGCTCCACTTCCAAGTTGTCTCTGTATCTCAAGCTCGATTCCTTCAACAACGATTACTTGGCCGATGGGGAAAGAAGCAACTGTGTTCGAAGACATGTTTTCACAGGCGCCAGCGGGCACTTGACTTCACATGAAATTTTCTCACATCTTAAAGAACTCGGTCAATATCACCACTTAGGTTTATTGTAAGGTAAATGCAATATTAAAGGCATGTTTATTTTGAACACAAAAGCGATATTTTACTTTGCTGTTGAAAAACTGGCGCAATATCATGTGTTACTTCTATCACGTATTAAAGCACTGCAGGTCTTAGACTTTTCAGCCTAGAGAATAAAAAAAACACTAAACGACAAATCAACGAGTATTTATCGCAATGTTCAAAAGTAATCCCGGAACCAAACTCGAATTAAAACGTGGTCGAATTTCCAAGTTTACATATTGAAAAAGTGTTCATATTGCAGCCATTTTCACCGCTTCAGTCGTCATCGTCTGCCGCCTTCACCTTTTAAAGGGTACCTGTGATTTGTCCAGTTCTATTGCACAGACGGTTCGAATTGAGCGCAAAACCGCAAAATGCGAGTTTTCTTTTTGGATTTTGCGAGAGAAAATTATATCCACTAGCAAGTATTTTCGATTACGAAACGTCCATGTCTCCAAAACATTTCAAGAAAACTGTTCAAATATGAAGTTCATGACAAGAAAAAGAATACGAACGACATCCAAGACAAACAGCAACTGAGAAGGGTGTGTTGAGCGCGTTTATTTCTGTTACCCATCGGCCAGCGGTTTTATCATGAGCCATCCATCTGCGCATTCGCGTTTCAGGCGTTTTGTTGTTGGCTGTGGCGTTCGGACTGGCAGCAGCCTTGTTGTTGATGCCTAAAATAACTATCTCCTTCAAGAGGCCCTCGACCTCTAATGCGAACGATAATGATTAATGAGGACCTCGAGCCTCAAACAGAGTTGATTTACTCACACCAGAGGGAATGCAACCTCATCAAACATTTGCTAGTGGTCTTACCAGTTTCCTAGTAGAGAAAAAATCTTACCAGCAAAGCTTTGCCAGTGGACTACGAAGTTAACTTGAAGCCCTGATTCTGCAAAATCAAATTATCATTCCTGGGTGTATTGTGATCTTGGCATGTCCTTGAACTCCTCCAAATATTGCTTCAGTAAATTAGATGGCAGAGCCCATTAACTTAGTAGAGAATATGCGTGTCTGAAAACTATCCAATCAATGGAAAAGAACCTTGATATAACGAAACCTTGTTATAGCGAACACATTTTGCCAGTCACTTGGCCCTTCGTTATATCGAGGTTCTACTGTAAAAACAGTATACCTTACCATTCATAGCTATGCCATATTAAAAATCTACCTTGATTTCGGGACAAGGGGAAGAAAAAACTCACTTGGATGTTTTTTTTAATGGTAATAGGACTGGGTGGAGTCCAATTCGGTCTGTTACCATACGAGTGATAACAAAAAAAAACGATTTGTTTATCAAAAGTATGATCACCGACCGAATTGGAAGACACGAAGTCCCATTACCAATTAATCATAAAAATTACAATTTCCGAGAAAAAAAGAATAGCCAAGTTATGAAAGAAAGGGAAAATTTGCATTAAAATACTGACAAAGGAGGCGTAAATATTGTTTTATGTCGCTCTGAAATTGAGATTTCTTGATTTAAACTACAACTTTTAATGTGATTGGTTGATCTGAATTACAACTTTCAATGTGATTGGCTTATTGAACTGTCCGATAACAAGTTGGCACGAATAAGTGGAAAATAGAAGTTTTTTAAAACTATCACAATCGAGGAAATTGTAATTTTTGTGATTAAGGGATTAATAAAAAGCTCTTGTTTTATTCGCGCAAGCTTCAGAACGAAAATAGAATTTTAGTTATTACACTTACGTCATATAAGTCCAGTTGTACACAACATTGGCTCTAAGTGCGCATGCGGTTGACGAAAAACGATGTAATTTGATATTTTTAAACCGCTGAAGGTCAGCCTCGTTCCCAGTGTGTTGGTTCGAAAGCACAATGACGTTAGTGAAAACAAAAGGCAGAATCGGGAAAAGCTTGGGCAAATTTTCCTTTGACACACACTAAAAATTCTCGTTTCCCCA
>OZ026606.1:2769722-2774722 GCA_964020085.1 Micromussa lordhowensis | reverse complement strand
AGGTAGTCATGCAACATCAAAATAAAGTGTAGGGTTCAACAAAATGATGGTCTGCCATTTTGCAATGCATGCACTGTTGTCACACTCTTCCATTGAAGGGAGCCACATGACTTTATAATTCACCTGAATTGCTTCTGTAGCAGTTGTATTTAATTTCCATAAGTCAAGAGTAAGAGTCCATGATCAGCCAGACCTTTAGCAAGCAGTCCTATGATGGGAAAAATTGGAAACAGTTCACACCATGTATCAACAGAAGATATCCATTTGAAAGGGGGTTGCAGTGTTGATTGTTTTTTGATGCAGTAATGCAGTGAATAAAATCACACCATTCGGTGTTGTGGTGATCTCAAACTCTGCGATGTGCGGTGAAATGAAATTATCTGTGGTGCTTTATATAGTTTCCTGTTTGACCATTCTCAGACCTTAATTTAGCATGTAAACTTACAGTTGTTAATATCAAGCATGTACCATTGTGCTTAAAAATCCAACATGAAGCTGTTTTTTACCTTTACAGGCATCAGCAGTGTCAAGACATAGGCAATGACAAACATTGTATTGTGTCTATTTTGTGGAAAATTGTTGAGGTATAAAAGTATTAAGTCAACTGTAGACGTTCAAGTCATGGAGCTAAAAATGTGTGTTGCGGTGACGGTGTTTTGTCAACTTCTCTTGTGGTGATACAGTGTTTGTTAATTTATTTTTGAAGTGTTGCAGTGTTCAGAGCCTCCCAATGTCCCCCTGTTAAAGTCTGGGAGTCCAAATAGTTTCCAGAACTAAAATCAACCAATAGCACAATTGCTGGTCTTCCTAGATGGGAGATGCATATTAATTTGATTTATGGCTGGCTGCTGCCAACAGAAGCCATAATTTCTCAGCTAGCCTTTTCCACGGTTCATGCCTATTTTCATGCTGCTCACCTAACTAACCAAACCCTTGGAGCAGGCCAGTATCAGCAGCGATAAGTACAGGAAACTGTATACACTCATTCTAGCTGTCTAAGTATTGTTGTATCTTTATCTTTATGTGTCTGTCATTGGCCAATTTTATGGGCTGTTATCTATAGTATTTCTCACTGTCTCAACCAGGGTTGTCAAATGTCCCCAGCTACCAATGAAAAGCACTATGTAATTCATGAACCTGAGCTGGCCCCCTGCTATGTTGGGTTAATGTTCTGATTCTCTGGAATCAGATGGCAAATCAGCCACCTACTAAAACAATAAGGTCATCATCTTGGTGATAACTCTGTTCGAGTGTTTCTCCTTTGTCAAGAGTGAGAGGTATATGGTAATGGACATCTTGTTTTAAAACTACATTTATAATAATCAGTTGACCTTCACGGTAACAAACAAATCTTCATCTTTTCACAAGTTATGACCCTTGTCCTTTATGCTCCGGCCATGAATCAATAAGAAAAAAACTGCCACTGGCTTCAGGCCTGATAAGAACAGACATATGTCCTATCATTTCAATGGGACGGAACATTAGTCCCTTTACAAATCAATCAGCCCCCACTTTAATTCCACACTGATAAACTGTGCATGCTAATTAGCACTTGAAATTTGTGCACCAACTACTGAGCTATTATTATAAGTCATAAAAATCTCTGTGAACTGAGTGAGCTAGACTGATATTAAACAATATTATCCAGCAGGTTGTTAATGTCTTACGAAAATACATAGGACACTGGAATATTCACAGGTCCTTTCTGGGATGATGCAAGGTGGCCAACTAGTTGGCAAGATGGATTTCTATGTAATTTGAGCACCCAGGATTCAAATTCTAAATGGGATCATTGCACTTTGTTCTTGGGAAATGCAGTTTACTTTCACAGTGCTTTTATATATGGATACTGGCAAATTTAATGCTGGGGGATATAATGAACTAGCATCCCCCCAAAGGAGAATGGAAAGTTTTACTGCACTAGTCTATTATACAGAACCTATACATAGCTCTAGCAGTGTGAGAGACTTTGACTGAATACAGAATTCACTTTCAGCATCACTGGCAAGTCTGAGACTAAGATCTTCAGAGGGGATGCTTGAATGAAGACTACATTCCTATGCCCCATCCCACTCCCCTAGGGCTCAACTAATGTAAACACAAACGTCACAAACAGTAATCAACCTTACAAATTATGATGCGTGCTACTGAGCACCTCTACATAAGCAACAGCAGATCAGTTCTCTTGTAATATGTTTCATCAAGTTCATTTAGTATTTTATATAAGCTTTGAGCATGGGCTGATCTGAGTAAAGTTGTCAAGGCCAGCGAGTATTCGCTTTAACTCCACTGTCATACAACCTTTGTTATAGCTTTAGACGAAAGTATTAAAATAACAGAATACATCTCGTAATAGCTAATTCATAGCAGAATCTTTACCTCCTCTCTTCGTCCTGCCCGCTTCCTGTTGCTGGCCGGTCCACGTGACAGCTTGTATGTGATTTTCCTCAAACCCCGGAGTGGGGAATGGAAACGAAAACGCTTTAGATTAGTGTCTCAAGTATCTCCACCGATTCTCCACCGAAAATAAATCGCTGAAAGAAACGTATGTCATAAGTTGGAGGCAAAACAGAAACCTTTGTCGAAAGCATAGAAAATAAGATCACAAGCGTGATTTTAGATTTCTCCGACTCTTACACATTCTCTTGAGAATCGATCCAGGACATACATGGATGACAGAAGTGTACGAGCTATGACCTCACTACTTTAACAAATCTTTTCTGTAATCTCCGTAAATTTAATTCAATCTTCCGGTACCGTTGTATGAATGCTGCGTTTCTTTCTCAAACCGTCACGCAAGTCAGTTGCAAAAAACATCAGACGAGTCACGCAAGTCGCGCAAAGCGGTGGGGTGTAAATTGTTTCTCAAGACTTATCTAATCACAGCAATGGATGATTACAGTAATTATTTGAGAAGTTATTAATTATTAACAAATGAGGTCTGTAACAGTGGGTGTAATGCAAAATCGAAGCTCGTTATAAGCTGCAAGCACAAAGCGTATTCAAACAAAAAATGCAAACAAAATGTTCTTTTTAATCGGAAGTGCTAATATAGTCGCTTCTTTTGTTTTACTTTTTCTAACGGAGGGAAACAGGTGCAAGAGATCACGGTTGTGAAACTAAATCAATACCATCCACTTCGGCAAAGAATACCATCTACTTCGTTTATAGGGAAAATAAAAATATCTCGCCACACAGTTTTCCAAAATAGTTCGTTCAGTTTACCATGGGAAACAAACAGGCAGCTTTCACGGAAGACCAGCTCGAAGACTATCAGGTTTTCAATTTTAATAATTCCTCGTCATCTGAAACATTTTGTTTCATCGTTGTTCTTCGACTGATCGATATTTACTTTTTTCTGTTTAGGATTGCACTTACTTTAATCGAAATGATATTTTAAGGTAGGTTTTTCCGGTGTTTCAACTCCAGTGTCTAATGTTTACTCTTTGTCAGGATGTTTTTAATTCTTTACTGTCACTATTTAAACTTTATTGAGCATGCTTCACGTATTTCAGTGAGGTAGACTTCAGCCGCAATCTAATAACAGGATCGCATAGCTAAATATGAACCAACTATCTTTTTAAAAGGGGCACCGTCATCCAATTTCTAACGCGACGAGATTTCGTGTGAAACTTAAAATAACATGTCTAGCTACATCATTTAATGGAGACCCAAACACTATTTAGTTTGTAAAGAGTCTTATAGCCAGAGGTTGGTTTTTGTTTATAACTTTGATGAGCCTAAAAGCGGGGAGTTTACAAACGAAGAGGACGGGCTTATAAGTGGCAGTTTGCATATCCGAAGCAAACATTCAGTCAAATTTAGCTCGAATTTCTAACTTCATCTGTAAGATATGTAAGACGAGGATTTAATTAGTCATACACTTGCAAGTTCCCTCAGTATTCGTTTAAATTTTCAATAATGAGAAAAAATAAATAAAACTCTGCTCCTGGTACTGACAGGCTCGATGCTAACACTTGAGCTGCAAGCGAAGTGCTTATCTTACACCCTCATGCTTAGCTGTGATCTAGCTGGGAATCTGGTTCACACCTGTAAGCGTTTCCACGAGGCTATCAGTGTAAACTTATCCAGCCAAAGCACGGAAAATCAATCCCTCAAGACGATTTAGCTATCGTAAGAGAGGACTAAAGGGTAGAGAGTTAATATCCCATATAGGCTTTATTTCCCAAGGTAATTTTTACATCACTCTCATTTTGTAAATCCCGGGAAAGGCTAGAAAATGCTTATACTGTGAAACGAATTTTTATCGCGTGGACAGCCAGCGAGCTAACACACATTTTCACTCTCACACGAAAACATACACAGCAACGCGCGTGGCAACACTATTGGTTGGAGAACTGGGTACCATCTCTAAAAATAACCTTGGAAATAAGTAGCTCTCTTACTATTCATCCTCTCTTAGCTATTGATTTTATTTCTCGTTAGGATTCATCAGAGATACAGAGACTTGAACACAGACCTTATACCTGAGGACTTTACAGAACTGGATGTTCAACCAAAGTTGAAGTATAAGTTCCTCCAACAACTTCCAGAACTAAAAGTAAGGCAACCTTAGAGCCATCAATCGGTGCTTACATAATCAGTGTTCCTCTAATTCCATACAAAGCTAAAACCAATCGTTACTTTTGGTTCGCAACTTAGTTTTACCTTCTCTGGGGAGATGTTTCTGCGGGTTATGACTTCTCCGCTTTGTCAAAGTTTCCGCTGGGGGATGCATCTTTCTTGTGACACAGCCATGAGGCGACGGTTTAGGCTTGTCGTCCACAAGTTAAGCTGTGAAAAGCGTTAAAGGGCTCTGACAAAAACGGCATCCCAAAAATTTGAAGATGAGAAGAGAAGACGCAACTGCGTCTTGTCTCACTACCCGGGTCAGAGTTACCGAACGTTGCGCTTGGCCGCGGCTGGCCTCCGCATGCAAAAACCATTCCTGTCGCATTCATAAGCTTAATATTCTATGAATGGCTTACTTGATATTAGTT
>OZ026606.1:2744459-2769522 GCA_964020085.1 Micromussa lordhowensis | reverse complement strand
TTAAAACATCTATTCGGAAATGCGGTGTATCACTTTTTGATTACTCAGTTTTTCGGTTTCATCGGAAACAAGCATGTGTCGCTCACACAGTCTGTACTCTGCTTGTCGTTTTTTGGCAGGAAAATCCCTTTAGACGACGAATCTGTGAAGTTTTTTCACCTGACGGAGACGGCAGCTTGACATTTGACGATTTCCTCAACATGATGTCAGTACTGAGCGAGTCTGTAAGTTTATTTTGCCGTCCATGCGGTTAAGAGCAGTTTTTCATCTACGGATCCGTCGTAAACAATCCGTAATTACTTCAATTGGTTTTCCTCTTCTAAGCTTTGTGATTAGTTAAAGAAACTTTATATACGTCACTTCCGCAGCCAATCACTTGCAAAACCATCACTCACTGACGCCTTTTCCCGCTGCTCCGTGTTCCCATTGATTCATTTTTAATTTGTAGGTTATTTTCGATATTCCTCAGGTTTCCACGGATTTTTCGAGGTCTACCATGGTTCTTCTCCGATGCGTTGTTAATTATGTATCGTTGTTAATTATGTTAATTATGTATCGCTTAATGTTATGGCGCGTTTTTAGTGTCAAAATTCAAAACCTCATTTCAGACATGCTATTTTTCAATTCAAATATTCAATCCTGCAATTAAAACTTGGAGCTCTTCAATTCAAATATGATATCTTTCTATTCCGATTTCCAATTCGAGAATTAAACATCTTGTTTAACAATTCAGATACGCTATTTGGCTACTAAAACATCCATGGTTTCAATTCAAAACAACACTTTTTCAATTCAATTATGCTGTTTTTCTATTCAAACGTGCAATCCTTCGTTTCAGAAACGTTTCTCTGCTAGCCAAACATCCAGCCGTATTCTTTAAACCTGCTATTGTGCATTGCAAATTTCCAATCTCGCAATTCAAAATGGTCAGCTCCGCAAGTAAAAATGCTATCTTCGTATTCCAATATGCAATTCTTCACCGCAAATCTACAATTCGTCAATTCCAATACACTATTCGACAATTCAAACAGGCATTTTGTTCACAGAAACATGCAATGTCTCATTTTGAAACAATTGTTCGGCAATTCAAACACTCTACTCTTCTATTCAAACCGACAATTCTTCTATTAAAACGCGTTATCTTTTAGGTCAGACCTGCTGTTCGACTATGGAGACATCCGGTCGTTTAATTTGGTAACGCTGTTCATCACTTCAAATATTCCAACTCTTTTTCCAAACATTCAAACATTCAATGCGAACGTGATATTTAGCACTTGTCGTTTCCAATACGCAATCCTTCGATTCAAACATTCAAACTTTCATCGCAAACACGCTGTCCTTCGTCGTCACCTGGAACCTAGCCCGGCCACGCATGCGTCTTAGGGAGACAAATTCGCGGCAAAAAGCTGAGCTGAAGGCGGGAAGGTAAATATTTGTACTTTTTGCACATGGCGTCTTTTCTATGCTCTGGAATAAGCTCTGGATAATATTGGTTTCTTTTTTTAGCCATGTCGGTCGGGAAATGTAAGGAATTACTGGACGAAGTAGCGAAATTATGTGCAAACCTTAACCCTTCTCAGACTACTGGTCAAGTGTCTTCTCAAGCTACTCCTCAACCGCCGGCTGTCACAAACAGAAACACACCTTCCATTTTATCTGCCAATGAATCGTTAACTCCTGGTGCACTTGGATTCCAAGAACACCGTAGATTATTCGGGTTTAACCCTTCGACCTGTCAGACAACAAGCAAAAGGCGAAAGAGGGAGAATGGTGGAACGTCGAAAAAGGTGAAGCGACCCACATGGACCAGGACTTTCGTGTGCCTGGGGAATACAAGCGAAGAAAGAACATAGTGCCTAGATACCCGGCAGCCGGGAAGTGTTTTTTAAATACTATGATACCCGGCAATCTGAAATTGTATCTAGAATTTCCACGGAAAAACTCATCCGATCCTTCTTAAAACTGTAGATCTTTGTTTAGAAATGTCAAGCGATTCCATTTATAATTTAAAGCATATCGACCTTTAGTCGGAAACACTGAGCGAGTTTTGACAATGTTTTGATTTTGCACAAATTGTACAAACTTGTGTGACTCACGGGTACAATTTTTCAAAGACTACATACCCGGTAGTCGGGAATTCTTCCCGTTTTTCCACCAAAATTTCCATTTTGCACCTGCTGAGCTGTCGGTGTAGAAGTTCCTTTTGACGCGAAAACCAACACCATGTGCAACCTTTGTCACGCAACTGAAGCGTTACACCGGAAGTTAAGATCCATAACTCCCTGTGGCGGACTTTCGCCAACAAACGCTCAATCGTTTTGTAGCTATTTGTACTACTTTGCCGAGGCAATTGTTGAGGCCTGAAGTTCGAAAATCGCTTGGTATTTCTAACAAAAAGTACAAATATTTACCTTCCCGCCTTCAGCTCAGCTTTTTGCCGCGAATTTGTCTCCCTAAGACGCATGCGTGGCCGGGCTAGGTTCCAGGTGACGACGAAGGACAGCGTGTTTGCGATGAAAGTTTGAATGTTTGAATCGAAGGATTGCGTATTGGAAACGACAAGTGCTAAATATCACGTTCGCATTGAATGTTTGAATGTTTGGAAAAAGAGTTGGAATATTTGAAGTGATGAACAGCGTTACCAAATTAAACGACCGGATGTCTCCATAGTCGAACAGCAGGTCTGACCTAAAAGATAACGCGTTTTAATAGAAGAATTGTCGGTTTGAATAGAAGAGTAGAGTGTTTGAATTGCCGAACAATTGTTTCAAAATGAGACATTGCATGTTTCTGTGAACAAAATGCCTGTTTGAATTGTCGAATAGTGTATTGGAATTGACGAATTGTAGATTTGCGGTGAAGAATTGCATATTGGAATACGAAGATAGCATTTTTACTTGCGGAGCTGACCATTTTGAATTGCGAGATTGGAAATTTGCAATGCACAATAGCAGGTTTAAAGAATACGGCTGGATGTTTGGCTAGCAGAGAAACGTTTCTGAAACGAAGGATTGCACGTTTGAATAGAAAAACAGCATAATTGAATTGAAAAAGTGTTGTTTTGAATTGAAACCATGGATGTTTTAGTAGCCAAATAGCGTATCTGAATTGTTAAACAAGATGTTTAATTCTCGAATTGGAAATCGGAATAGAAAGATATCATATTTGAATTGAAGAGCTCCAAGTTTTAATTGCAGGATTGAATATTTGAATTGAAAAATAGCATGTCTGAAATGAGGTTTTGAATTTTGACACTAAAAACGCGCCATATAATGTATCTATCGCTATGCTGTAGTAGTGATCTTGCTAACGAATCAGTGTAGAGTTAGGAAGGATAATGACTCCTGGTGTTACTGGAGTCTTCACAGCAGGTCTAAATTAAAACTGAGAAGTTTTCACTCTTCATCTGATCTTTCCACAGGCTCCCAGAGAACTCAAAGCAAAGTACGCGTTCAAGATATTTGGTAAAGTTCCAAAACGCCTGCTGTCTTTACCGTTTGTTTATCATACACTGTGAAGACCTCACCTCAATGGATAGCTATAGTCGACTTGTAGCTTATGTTGCTCTGTTATGTATTCACCACACCCACCTTGTTAATCCGCCCCAACATTTCTTGCAACACTGCTGACACGGTAGTTTGCGATTACGTTTGGAACGGCCTTGTGTTTTCACATATGCTTAAAGTTATTTGTTTTCATTGTTTATTCCTCCTCTCACCGTCTATCAAGACTTTGATCAGGACGACTGCCTCGGTAAGGAGGATCTCAAGCAAACCTTGCGAGCCATCACAGCTAATGAACTTACAGATGAAGAAATGGAGTTTGTCTCTGATAAGGTATAGTCACAAGAAACTCTTTTTTTTAAGAAATTCGAAAAACTTTCAGTACATGCAGTTACCTTTCGACTCCACTTGCAAGCGCACCACCTTTTCACCGTTTGCAGGCTATTTAGCAATTAGTGAATGAAGCTGAGTAGGATATGAAGAATTCTGCAGAACAAGGAGGGTGTTATCCACAGAGGCCGAAGGTCGAGGTGAATAATACCCTCCGAAATCTGCAGAATTGTTCATATCCTACGAAAGCCGAATTCAATAATTACTTTATTATTCATTCAAAATATTTCCCCGTTCTTATGGGACTTTCGCCATTTTTGTTTTTTCGCCCACTAAAAATAACATAAATATCGTCCCCAGGTTTTCTTGGTCAACGGTTCAATAATCCGCAGCGGGCTGCACTGTTGACGTCATTGATTCAATATGGCGAAGATTCTTTCCAAATTTGGTGAACAGCAGCCGGTTATGGTAAATTATGCGTGTGGTTTTAATCAATCAGAAACGGGGAGATATTTTGAATGAATAATAAAAATATTTATACTATGCCATAGAAAAAACAGCCAATCAGAACACAGAAAAACCGTTGTATAGTCGACGGTATTACACCCAACCTCCCCACCGTGCGCTGCGTGTATGTCGCATTGATTGTACTCTGGTACTTTCCATGGCATGGTATAAAATAGTTATGCAACTCTCTCTCTCTCGTGGTATACCATGCAATATCCCACTTGTTACTTGTATATTCTTGGAATACACACTGTCCTAAAGGCTCGTATGTATACCGAGATAATGTACTCGTGGCATATTCCATGGTATACCACTCAAAGGTGTTGCATGATTAGTGATCGATGTATTAAGGGAAGAGCTTTCAGAAATGTTAAGAGAGGCAAATTCAAAGTGATCTACCGTCATGAAGGGAGTTCCATTATGTAGTTCACAATTAGCACCAAATGCAAGTCCTTCATGCAATCAGTTAAACAACAACTTTCTCACAGTGTTTGAATTTAGCTACAAGTGTGAGGTTGATCTACATAAGAGGGGATGTGGGATCTTTCTTTTACTTTAGTCTGCTTTCCTTTAGACCTGAGTGAACGCTAGCCTGCGAAAACAGCCGTCCTTCTTCGCTCTCGGCCCGAGTCGCGTTTCGTTTCCTTCTCGCGATACGCCACTCGGAGTAAATCGCATTGTTTTGGTTTTATAATAAGTTATGTTGCGCGTTCTTCAATCACTCACATCACAGAGGCAGAGGTAAGCGCCTGGAAACGTCTGATTATTCACGTTTACTTTATGTTTTCCTTTTGTTGTCGTTGTTGCTGTTTGAGACATAAAAGTCCCAGTGCAAGTTTTAGCTTCAAAGATAAACTAATTTCAATAATGACATGAATTTAGACCTCTCATTGCACTCGATGTTGGAAAAAACGTAGCTTAAAAATGTATGCATATGATTTTTGCTTTGTCTTTCAAGCTACTGGAGGAAGCAGACCTGGATGAAAATGGCTTCTTATCATATGCAGAGTTTGAAAACGTTATTGCAAGATCGCCTGAATTTATGAAGTGAGTCAAACGGAGCGATTACCCCAAGCAATTGTTCCATGCTCTCCGCTTCACCGGGCTCAGTTAACTTTTCCTATATTGGAGTTGGACTTCCATGAAATCTTATGGCTCAGCTGTCAACTTCATTATCTACGAAATCTGTGTCATTCCTGGAAAAATTTGCAGTAGAGCTCTGGTAAATTCCTTTGCGACTACACAAAGTCGGGACTTTTACCTAGTGTAACAAGAAAAACCGAAACGCTCGACGACATTACACAAGATGAATTGTAAGACGGTCTCCATGCAAGAAGGCTAATGGAATTTTTTTCTCTTATTTCTTGCAGCAATTTCCACATCCATATATAAAGTATGTGAAAAGCAGAAGGTGGACCCAATTCCCATGTGAAACTGTCGTCGAACACTCTAAATATCGCGTTAGAACTCATAGAAGAAAAATATCTCCCTCCAATAATCAGCAAAGAGTCTCAATTATTCTTTACCGCTTGACTCAATATCATGATAAATCGATATCGGTTTTATTACTTCATACAAATTTAAGTCAGACCAAGTAAACTTTAACTGTAAGTATATTTATCAAATCATGATCTTGTTTTGTGAAGCTAAACAACCACTTAAACTCTTACAAAGCCACAGCTAGAAACCAAGTGGCATGTATTTTATTCTGTATGTTTCAGGGAGTTCCGTACAAATAAACTGACTCGCATGTCTGGTGTAATCCTCCACTGATTAGTTTTCCCTGATCAATATAGTATAACTTAATTTAATCATATAATATCAGGGTACAGAAATGGCCAAAAAAAATACAGTAAGTAGTGACTTTTCCGCTAGTTCATGATTTTTACAATACTTTCTTGTTTAGTTTTGTTGTTCTCAAGTTATCGACCATATCTTCTAGAGCGCTGTAGCGAGAATTCAAAAATGTGTTTCCAAACCCTTGACTGCTGCAGATCTCAGTTGCGCAAAGTCGACTCCACGGAACTCTCACACTCGTTGGGGGGCGCGACTACCATCCCCTCCAGGCAAAGCTGTTCATAATTCCCATCTCTCTAGCAGCTCCCGTTCTGTTAGAATCCGCAACTTTAACTGACTCAGCGCTGCTAAGACGCTCCACAACTTGTTTAATAAGCTCTGCTCTTTCTTCTTTTGATAACTTCCGTTCATCTAGTTTTTTAACTTTTTTGTCATCCATTTCGTTAATTCTGATTCCAAAAAACGTCGCACCTCTCAATGCATTTTGCTTTGCGATTCCACGCTCTTGAAATGAACAGCCAACAGCTTCACAAGAATAATTCAACTTAATTATTATTCATTGCACAATAATTGCGAGAGCTGTAGTAATAACTAATTAGACATCATAATATTGTAATTTAAAAATCGCTTAATCGAAAATACGATTAATCGATACGCTTACTCGAAAATGGTTTGTTGTTAATCGAAAATTGTTTGTTGTTGTTGCCATCCCATGACATCATCCCATATTCATTATTTTTGGGGGGGCTTTTTCTTTCATCTTTTCATCCACTCTCATTTATCTCATTTTCTATTTCACGATCCGTAAATGACGTCATGGTTCAAATTTAGTTTGCAAAAACAAATCGCTCATCCGCCATTTTGTTCGTTGACGAAGCCAATTTTTCTCCCAATTTCTAAGCATTTCAATCTCCAAAGTCACTTCAACTGCACTTTAACCGTTTCTAAGTATTGGCTCACATTATATTGTGGGTTAAGTTATCGATTTTCTAAGCACTGGAGGAAGACTTCTTCATGCATCCGAGCGAGAGGACACCCTTTGTCAGTTTCTTTGTGGAAAGATTTGGCGCCCAGAGTGGAAGAAAGCCCCGATACCATTCGTTTAACAAGAAGTCGATTATTAGTTCGTGTAGTAAGCAGGTGTTGCAACGACAAAGACTCTGTTAAGCTGACCAGAAGCGAAGCTTGGTGAACAGGTAACGTCGAAAGATTCTCGTGACAAGAAAGCGAATATTCAAGGCGTAAAGTCCAACTTGAAAGACGAAAATATGAAGCTTTTGGAAAATGCCCGATTGGATACGCTTAGTGCGGCCATTTCCACAGACAAAGGAGACAGTCAAATCGATGGAAGGTAAAATATAAGCTTATGTTTACTGCTTGTTTATTGTTGTCGCAGAGGTCTAATGTCAGATCAAGAAAGGAAAGCTAAAGCTTCTGCATTTTACATGTAAACTTAGGCTTACTATCCATAATTCTTGTTGCCAACAACATGAGAATTGAATTTTGAATGTGTGTGGTAAAAATAAAAGTCAATTCAACATAAACTTTGCAGATATTTACTTGGTTGTCATAATCAATTTTTTTTCCTGAGCTGTCAAATTATTGCAGGCCCCCAATATTTCTTTCAGGATATGTCAATATTGCTCAACAGTCGGTTTTCTTTGAACCACAAGTTTTTTAGTTAATGCTGTAAAGGATCAAAAAGGAAGGTAGATATTTTTTTATTTCAAAGTGATTTTTTTTTCCTATTTAAAAATTAGAACTGTAATAACTTGATTTAGAGCCCTCCTTCCAATATGTATACCCTTTCTCATAAGTGTGCCCCAATGAGTGTATACCTGCCAACTTTTTCTGAGTTATAGGCGTGAGATTTTTTTACCCTGGGAGTGCCAGGATTTCGAAGACGTTATGAACAAATCCGAAGATTCCCAAAGACGTCCGAAGTCTTCCGAAGATAGCCTGACATTTCCCAGTCCCAGTCTCAGGATGTGTATTGCTAAACATGACAGGCTTGCTCCCAGTGCTTTCTATTTGAAGAAGGAAGTATCGTCTTGCAGACCAGTAGTTTTCATTTCTTACATCGGTTTGAGTAAACATATTTTTGGAAACTGTGTTAAGCAAAGCTGCAGCCACTTACATTTTTCAATCAGGCATGAGAATTTGGCCTGTAAGCATGAGCCGGCGTAAGATCAAAGTTATCAATCTGCAGGCATGAGACTCATGCCTAAGGCATGAGGGTTGGCAGGTATATGTTGGTGCCATTTTCTGAGTAAGCACTCCTGTTCCATAAGCACATTTGAAAGGCTGGGACAAGAACATCCCCTAGATTTTTCGGCCATTTTTGACAGTGCTCAAAAATAACTGAATTTTGGCATGTGAGCTCTGTTTTACCCGAGAAACATTGCTCTGAAGTATTTTTCGCTGGTTTTCTCTTCATTTTCGAGAAATAATGTATGCAAAAAAATCAGTTTTCCAAGCGGCGTCTTTTGAAGATTTTTTGTTGAACAAAAAGCAAAAGAAACCTTTTGTTTCGTGAACAATGAAGTCACGGAAGCCTCGCATTTGCTGCTAGTTGTTTAAACTTGATACAAGTTTTATATTCATGTAATTGAGACAGATTGTCTACTGTTGCTTCATTAGTGCAAGTCATAAATGCGCTGAACAGGCTGGAATCAAATTTGTTTTGTTGTGGCACCAGTTCGATACTAGGCAATTTTTTGTTTGGTCTGTTTCTCCTCTTCGCTCAAAAAGCCTAAACGTCTACTGGAATAAAAACACGCTGACAACGTGGCTAAAATTAGACGTTAAAGTTCGCATCAAAAACCACCTTCGAAAGATTTGCCCAACTGTAATCTACTGTAAAGTGTAATGCTGTCGTCAGTAAACTTAATGACTTTTTTGTTTTAAGTGAAGTCACCATTGAGCCGCGATATACATGTATAGTAAAAGTGAAGTTTACATTATAACATTACATTTTGGGCCATTTGCTCACGTTTTTCTAGCTAGAACGGACTGGGACTTGAGCTTACATAGAGATCTTTATGTATTCTTTTATCTGCTTACCCTATCATTCATTCTTTAACTTTTAGAATAGAGAGTTACTCTTGCAAGATGGCTGGCAATGACAAGAAGCTATACAAAACCTTAAATGAAGGTAGTGCACCAAGTGAACTTCAGGCATTGTCACCACCTCAAACCACAAACCCAGCAAGTATATCTCCCACCAACAGCAGCTACCCAGCAATCTTTGCCAATGCACGGCAAAGAAGCTTAAGCACAGGAAGTCAAGAGGAAGCAGTGCTGTGTGACACAATCAGCCGCAAGATGTTATTCTATTTGATTTCCACCCTCAATGCATCATTTAATCCAGACTACGACTTCAGTAATGTAAAGTCGCATGAATTTTCTCGTGAGCCAAGCCTCCAACTGGTTGTTGATGCGATCAATGGTAATTTGTCAGCGATTAATGGTGAAACGTTTGTTGCTCTTAAATCTGGATTGTGGGCTGCTATTGATGAGGAGATTAATCTAGTTGAATGTGAAATATACAGGTGACCATGTTAAATACTTGCAGAGTTTTGTTGGGTAGAGTTTTATACAATTTTTTTCAGAATGTCCCTTCTGCTCTCTAATTTAATGCCTGCTTTAAGACTCTCTGGCGAACAGCATGCATTGCGAGTGTTTGTTTTTGTTTTGATATTGTTGCCGAAGAAAATATCAGAAAAATAGAATGGTTTTGGGGAATTTGGCAGCGTCAAATTTATTTTACTGGTAGAAATGGCTATAATATGTTGGCTATATATGTAGATACACTGTACCATTTGACTTTGAACTACTGTATTTTGAAATTGTCAGCTACAAAGTTCCTGCCGCCATAGAAGCCATGCCGAAATTCCTTTTTGTATTTTCTTTTATAAGCATAATATCTAGAAACAACAATGATGTACTGTCAGTACTTACTTTGCTTAGAATAATGTCTTTGGTTAGTCATGATTTAGAATAAGAGTAATGAATAGAATTTTTTTTTTTCACTTTGGAATCCCTACAGAGTTATTATTGATTACCAGTCACGTACAGGTACTAAAACGTTTTCAGTTTGCTCTTTTTACAAGAAAGGTTTCCTTCTCTAGGAATTAAGCACAGCAGAGAGAGCTTTTTTCATCAATAATAAATTTCATGAAATCTCCCCAAAGTTACCTACAGCTGTAAATTCGGATAAATTTATAAGCGATGCAATAGCCTTTCCTAAAGGCTAACAATGACACCAGGTAATGCATGACAGCAATGCAAAGGAAAATCAAATCAATTCTTAGCTGTCACTTACGGCAGCAGACAAGAGTATTTTTTTGTTGTGTCCGAGTACATCTTTACTGTTTCTCCGCCAATCCCGGATAGATTTTCCCAGATAATTCTCTTACGAGCCTCCATGGTCTAAAGTTTCCATAGGGGTTTGCAAATTACATTGTGCCAGCCATTGTTTAGTTTCTTAAACATGTTAACAGACAGTTTTCTACCAATTGTTCTCCTAAAATAATCGCCCTATTCAAAAGAAGGATATTGAAACTGTTGATGAAGAATGGTTCCTGTTTGAAAATCAAGTTAGATGGCTCATTCACAGATTGAAACAGCTACTTCAAAACACTTTATATATTTATAACCGAGGCACACAATGCATGTCAGTCGACAGAGAGTCTTTATCAATATGAATACAAAATTGACTGAGCTTTTGTTTGGGCCAGAAAAAAAGTGGCCATAATAACAAGATGACCACATTAATGGGGTGGCTATAAGGCAGGGTTCCAGTATATTGAGGTGGACCTTAGTATTTACATAGAACATACTTACACCGTACACATAGAAGAAATATTCATTGAGTAATGTCTTATTTTGTTTAGTTATAACCCTGATCTTGACTCAGACCCTTATGGTGAAGAAGGAAGTCTCTGGTCCTTCAACTATTTCTTCTACAACAAGAAGATGAAGAGAATATTGTTCTTTACATGTAGGGCAACACGGTAAGCAATACCACATGGCCAGAAATAAGGTACAGGTTATAGCTGTTTTCCTTTAAAAGAAATTGGGATGCAGCATTATTTGTGCATTTCATATTCATTTATTTGTAGTAGGGCAGGAAAAAAGGTTTTGAAATCCAGTTGCCTCAGAGCAAAGTCTTCCTTGCCCCAGGCAATGGGACCTGGGTTTTTCCTGTCCTGTTTAGTCGTCCCTTGCAGTACGCAATGCATCTAATCTGGTTGTGGTACGCAATGCATCTAATCTGAGTCTATGACTGTGTACAATGTACAGTAATGTGTTTAGTGTTGCTAGCTTTCACGCCAGTTTAATTACCAAGATATAATTTACCTATTCTTTCAGCACAATTCTCATATCGGCATTTGTTTTCTATGAGAGTTTCTTAAATCTTGTTTTGTACCTTGAGAATTTGATTGTTCTATGTTAAGATTAATATATTTTAAATTAATTTAATGATTATCTTTAGTAAATTGTAGCCTGAGATGTATAACGCTAATACCTTCTCTTTTGTTGTTACATTAAATAAATTATCTTATGTTATCTTATCTTGTATCAAGTGCACAATACCAGTCTGATGAAGATGAGCAGTTTGAAATGGAACCAATGGATACAATGTTTGAGGAGTTCTCCACTAGCAGGTATTTTGTGTGTAGTTGTTTGAATCATTCAAAGAGCAAGCACAATGCAATTTAATGTCTGTTCTTACATACTGTTCTTAGAAACATGTAAATTACAAGCCAAGGACCTTTTCAGTAATTGCATGACAACATTTATCCTAATGCAACAAGATCTATCTGTTTTAGTATGTGCATCTGCATGTACTACTTGATGTACATGTAATGTATCCAACATAAATTATGGTAGTGAACGTACAGTATTGTTGCTTAGTTTTGCGCAAACACGTTTGCAAAATGTAAAAAGTAAATTTGCAAGACTTGAATGTTGGCCCACAAATTTAGTAAGCAGACAGTTTCAGAAATGGAGCTCCAGATTACAGTACTTCTCTGTAATTTGAATTTTTTTTCAAAACATTTCCCTAAATTAAAGTACTTTACTTGACCATCAGGCCAGGCAAGAACAGAACCCACTATCCAAAGTACAAAGTCCACAAGCTACAAAAATTACAAAAGCTTCAAAATCCCTTGGCTATCGGACTTAACTTCCTTTGCATGCCAACCAAGCAACCATAATCTTTTGTTTCCCTATTGCAATGAATGTCCCTTGATAACTTAAAGTTTGTTTTGTTATTTTAGCCATGTTTGTGACCAGAAAATTTATACAGTATTCTACTGTGTGAACACGGAAAGGACTAATGGGATATTTCTACTAAACACAGTTTTTCTTTCTTTTGTGTAGGAATTCTCCAATACTTATATCTTAGGTGACACTGGTCAGCATCTGTGAACACCATTGTCTCTAGATTATGTTTGTACCATACTGTAATTTAGCTACTTGTACATATGTTTATGAAGAGGGTAGAAAAGTGCTGGTCTTGACAGCCATTCTTTAAGTGGTGGCATCATTTGAGATTTGTTTCAGAAAAAGTTTATTCACCTTGTTTTAATTACATACTCTTATGTTTACCTTTCCATACATTACCATATCCAATTTTACAAAGTATTCATGAACATGGTACCTTTCATTCTAATGTGTTACCTAGTTTTCATATGTGACAGATTATTCGGTCGCAAGAAAGAAGAAAAAATAGCTATTGACTACAAATATATTCCCAATCAATCTAAAGTTATCATTAATGAAACTGCAACATAACAGGTGCATTGATAATGATAAAACAATTTTTTCATTAACATTTCTTTTCTCTACATTTTAACTGTATCTTATGCTCAGACAAAAATGTAACAGATATAGACTGGGTAAATTTGGTGAAAGTTGCCATTTACAGTTTTCAGGTTTTGGTTGTATAAAATTTTGATTTTCTGTAGACCAGAATTGTAGTGTGTGCAGTTCTCAGTGGAGAATGATATGTATTTGTGTGCAAGGCGCAAAGCGAGAAATGGCTAATGTTAGTACATCTACTGATAAAAAAAATGTGTACTATGAATATCCAGACTGTGATATACAGTGGTTCTGTAAGCATTTTGAATATTCAAGCTGTTTTAGTAGAAGGCAACAGACACGTTTTGTTAGCACATGATCTAAATGAACAGTACAAAGTGTCAGCCAATTGTTCCAAAGAATACTGCTGAAACCAGGTATCTCTAATCTCAAGGGGAAAGAAAACAGTTTAAGAGAAAAGTGTGTCCAATGGAAAGAGATTTGCATTTGAGATAACCAAGTTTGTGATAGTGGGGTTCAACTGAATTGAGAGTTCTGAACATTATTTTGAGTCTCTGTTTCTCTCTTTTTTATAGCATGAGAAGGTGAGAAGTAATATATCAAACATGAGAGACAGTGTTTCATCGGGATATCCAAACACCGAGAAGAGAGTTGAAAATACAACGCGTAGCGGGGCATTTTTGACGAAATTCAAGGTGTTTGGATAGCCGATGAAACACTGTCTCGAGTGTTTGATAGATCTTCTCAATCGGAACAAAAACTAAGGAGAAAACGGAGAGGTAATATCGTCAAAATCGATGCTAATTAAGGCCGGGTATCCAAACCTCCTTCACGGTTGTGATTTTCTTTGTTTTAACTTGATGAATTATTAATAAGTTTGAAAAGGTTCAGAGAATATTTTTGTTTTCTTTAAGTGCAAGACTAATATCAGTCATAGCATCTCAGCTAGTTCAATTTTCAAATATTCATCAAAAGTAGTTGTGAACTAAAAAGGGTAAACCAGGGTTATAGTGCTTCAGTTTGCTTACTGTCTTGAGTCATGTAGCTACAGTACAAAAAAGTGTAAGTCATAGATACGTTGCCTCAATAGTGGTAAATGAAGCTTTGACTCTAAAAAGCAGCAAGTTGCATAAAAATGGTTATAAATATGAGCCTCTAGACATGTTCCAAGAAAAGTAACCTGTTCCAGACTGTTACAGAACGACATGACCTGCCTTGTTAAGAATAGTGGATTTCACAAATCTCTTACTCGGGTTTGTCTGTGGCTTAGTGATAAAGTGAATTCACTGCAGCTATAGTTGATTGTGAATGAGCAGGGATTCTGGGGAAAATTCACCCTGTTTCAGGGTCGATACTTAAGTGAAGTATACCCCACTTCCAGGGAGAAACCGTGGTTGTTAAACCCTGTTTTAGTGCACCCTGTTGAGTGGTACTCTACATCCCCCCTATAAGATATTGTATGGGAGTACTGCAACCACCTCCCCCCCCCCCCCCCGAATCCCCCCGTCCTCCACCACATATGCAGTAGGATTAAGTTTAATGAAGAAACATACATAACTCATAACTTAGTGTGATGATACAGAATTTCCATGGTTGTGTTATTTTAAAGTGCTTTAACCAGTTATACAGCCTAAATGGGACTACTATTTTATTTTAACTTTAACTGAGGGGTTCTTGTACATTTTTATCCTACATAATATTTTTAAGGTTATTTTAAGGAGTTTACAAGTTTTTATATGTGACATAAAGTTTTTGTGGGTTACATGTACATCTACTTGATAGCTCAAGACATCTTTTTAATTGCTTAGTTCCTTTTCCTGTTCCACCTCTCGACCTCGCGTTAATTAGGATCTGTTTCCACACTACACGACTAGTAACAGATTGGCTTCAGTCAAAACAATGAAGGGTTCAGGAGCTAGGCAACTATGATTTTAAGAGGTTTAATGTTGCTATATGTGAAAATACTTTTTGCTGGTTAGTTCAAAAGATGTTAGGTACTTGTTTATTTTTCATTGGTTTATATTGTACAATTAAGTACATGTTGTTCCAGAAATGTTCTCTTTATGTAGTGGAAATGAAACTAATAAAGACTGGACTTATGATACATTGTGTAGTAGTACTGTATTTCATTGCTTTAACTGGAGACAATGAGAAATCCAAATCTTTCCCTGTTTTTGTTTGAGACACAGGAAGTCAGGGAGATGTTTTCTTTCTGCTGTGTACCTACCTTTACCCCAACTCTCCCTACCCTTTTTTCCAGTCATCTACTACATGAATGGAGGATTATGAAATTGTGTCTTGGTGTGAAATGCTTGGAAGGCAACAAACCAACTGTGATAAACTATACAGTGGGAGCCTGTTGATGGATTAAAGGCCTTTATAAAATAAGAATATGTTGGGTTTTTTTTTGGGGGGGGGAGGAGGGAGGAGGGAGGCATAAAAAATGGCCGTAGATGAGGTCATAAAATTTATCTGGGCTTGGATGTTCTTATAAGAGAGATGAATGGGTATTTTCTTTTACCCTTCACCATTTTCTTTTCCTTTCTATGTTTCAGTTTTGTTTCTGTTAGTGGGATCGCAGTATATAATTCATGGTAGGCCACCATATAGTCTACCAGCCATATAGTAATGTCCCATATTCCCCTGTAAACCCTTGTATACCCCCCTGCATAGCCCTGTATGCTCCAATGCTCCTGCATTGTCATGACTTATATGCCCCGGAGGCTATGCCCCCGGTAGCTCCCAAACCCTTTCAGTATATCTCGCTCTAGTCCCTTCTCGGTGAAAAAAAAACATGGCGGCGGACGATGATGGAATGGTGTTTGAAGAAACAAATGAGTTTAAAAATTCAGAGGAGCATTTTTTACCACCAGGGTGGGAAATTAGAACTATGGATGATGGAAGGATCTACTATGCAAAGTAAGACTCTTTCTTATCACATAATTAATGGTTTTCAAAGGAAGCTTCTATTTCTCAGTGGAGTGCGCGAAACTTGTCCAGGTTTACTGAGGTTTGTAGAAATTTTCGAAGCTCTAGTAAGCTTAAATTCTCAGTTCTATGGCTGAGTGTTTTCTGTAAATTTTTGAAGCGCTATAATTTAATTCCACGGCTCCCTAATAGGCCACCGTAGTATTGTTATTGTTTCGATGGAAGTTGCTTGAGAGTCGCCCTATTGTTCATGTAGCGTTATCATTGTTGTATTGTGTGATCCAAAAGGATTCAAATTGAATTTTAAATTAAAACTATTAGGCTTGCATCGACATGAATAGCACCCAGCTATTATACATGAGCTTAAATTAATCAAAAGAAATCTTTTTACAGCCATTTGACAAAATCCACCCAGTGGGAACATCCACACACAGGAAAACGATACAAAGTCTCTGGCGGTAAGCTTAATTCTATTTGAATCATTGTTTTAAAAATGCTCTTATTCAAGCCACAAATTTAAATTCCCCTGTTGCATAAACACATTAATTAACTTAGACAGGATCCTAATGGGCTGTCAAAAATGGTTTGAAACAATCTTTATTTTAATGACAAAATGCCCAGCCCCCTCCCACCCCCCCCCCCAAAAAAAAAATGGTGACCAGTAGTCCCTCAAAAACCATGGGTGTCACAATCTTTTTGTCCAATTTTTTTTTACCGGTCTTGCAGTCTGGTTTTTGCCCCTGCAGTGGGCAGGAACCTGAGGAGGTACAGTACCCTAGGTTCCCCCACGTAATGAAAGCATATCTTATTGTCATACTGGTAGTATGCAAAAATGTCTCGATTTGAAGAAACTAGGCACACACGGTGGTCCCGGTTAATTTTCTGCATGCGTGCAAGGTGACACTGGGCTCAGTAACTGCGCAAAGTGGCTTTGACCCATGAGTTGTATTCACCAAATTGTTTAAAGAACTACATAATGTAACCCCTTTAGCCGCTCTAGGCCTGCTACACAAGCTTGGTTGGGCTTTAGGCAATGAATCAGATCTTCACTACCTTCTCTCTCTTGTGACGGTCAATGCACAGTGCTTAAATGGGACAATAATCAGTTGCTTGCAGCTAAATATCACCAATACTATGCATCCTCCATTGTCTCAGTACTCTTCATAAAACAAGGGTAGGGGAGGGCTGGGGCGGATCCAGGATTTGATGAAGGGGGGTTCGGATAAATGCCCGCCAAAGGCGGTAGCCCCTAAGGAGGTCTGGGGACATGCTCCCCCAGAAAATTTTTAATGTTAGGGCCTCTGAAATGCGATTTCCAGCATTTTCAGGGGCAATTTGAAGTGGTTTAATTGCTCTAAAGTCACCTCCACTTTTGTGCTAACTACAGTAGTTTAATTTTATAGCTCAAGCGGATGTACGAGAGGCCATTTCAACTAGGCACAAATTTGTCGTGTTTTTATTGCTGTTTTCGCGTACAAAGACACAAAGAAAATGATATCCTTTTCAAAGATATATTTATTAGCTGAGTTGGTTCACTTTTTTTTTTAACCACGCGTTTGTTATACGTTTTTACGTTCAGTTTAGGGGGTTCGACCGAACCACCTGAACCACCCCTAGATCCGCCCCAGCAAGGGGGGTGTTTATTTCAGGAGAGGGGCTTACTTTATGTTTTGGCCAGTTGGAGGGGTGCTTGTATGGAAGAAGGCACCTATTTCCAAGAGGGGATGTGCTAATTCAAGGATTTACAGTATGGGATAATGGAAAATAAAATCAGTTGGATTAAAAAATCTTATTGAAAGTAAGATTTAAGCCACGGCATACAATTTATATATTAATTTTTTTTTAGAACTTCCATCTGGCTGGCAAAAACTATACGATAGTAAGGGAAATGTTTTCTTTTTTGAGTAAGTACAAGTCCCTTTTTTATATTGAGTAATAAAAAATTTCATAACTTTTAAAATTTGAAGATTGTGGTAATAAATAATTATGTCAGTTTATGGTAGAATCCATTGTTTTTCTGCTGACAGTTCTGTGAACAGACTCACAACATATGTTGACCCAAGAATGGCCCTTAACTTCACGAAAAACAAAGAACATAAAAAGAATCTAGATGGTCATTCTACTGCCATGCACGTGTTAAATGGAGAAGACCTCACTGGGAAGGTTGCCATGGTGACTGGTGCAAACAGTGGTATAGGTCAGTCAGTCAGTCCGTTCTTTCCATAAATATTATTAATTATATTGAAAGTCATGCCAGACCCCCAAATAATATGGTTGTAATACAAAAGTAGCCTAAAACTGGGGCTAGTGAACTTTGTAATCAGGCTAGTGAATTTTGTTCTATGGAATGGATGCGCAATACACTTCAGTGGTCCGAATCACCTTAATTTTAGATAAACTAATCACGTAAGGACTCCTGGTAGGCCATTCCCAACTACCTACTGGACAAACCTGTGGACTAAATTTTTTGTTAAGGTGCAATTTCAATTAAAAGTTTCTGGCAAGGATCCATTTACCCAAGTTCTACAAAGATATCCTTCAGCATTTCCTGGAACTTAAGTCATCCTACAAGGATTTTTCACATCAGGAATTTGTTTTGTTCAATAACAAAGACATATTGTTGGATGGATGCTCTATCTTCTACAAAAATTGGTTTGAAAAAGGTGTATTTCTCATCCAAGATCTTCTAGACATAGATGGAAACGTCATGTCGTATACAAAATTTACAGAGAAATATCTTTTAAGTTGTAATTTTCTTGCCTATTTTCAAGTTGTTTCAGTAATCCCAAAAGATGCCATAGACAGGGCAAAAGTAACCCTCTAGAAAAAACATATTTCCTGTCAAAAACTGTTTTTCCGCTTTCATCAGAAATCTGCGTAAATCACTCCTTAAAATGAAAAATGAAGATTTTTATAAACTACTAATTAACAAGGACAAAATCCAACTCAAGGCAAGCACAAAATGGGCCAGAGACTTACAAGTAGACCAGATCCCTTTAGAGTCATATTTTGGGGATATGAAAACCATTTGCAAGGACAACAAGCTTAGAGAATTCTATTTTAAACTTTTGCATAGAACAATAGTTACCAAAAAAGAGCTGTTCCTTTATGGAAGTCAATATGCTATGTAGATATTGCCAAATGAACGATTCAATAATCCACACTCTCCAAAATTGCTTTTGGACTAAACAATTTTTTTCGGAAGTCATCAAGTGGTTCAACAATGAAAATGCCACCTCTTTAGCTAGTACAGTGGCCCACTAGTGCACACCAAATTTAAATCACTCACACTGATTTTTAAATCACTCACCCCAAATATAAAAAACTCACACTGAATTCAAATCACTCACACCAAGTTTGGATTCACATCAAATTCAAATCTTCACTGCTTCCATTATCTGAGAAGATTATTCTGGGTCTTCCCCTCCTTGCAATAAGCCGTTTGAGGCTTCTAATGAACTCTTCAGTTGTTTGATTTGGTAGTAACTCAAGATGAATGGCTCGGCTTCAACTGCACATGAATAACAGGATATAAGCCTTTCCCTCCTTCTTTGGTGAAAGCTTGTATGCCATTGGGCCTGCAAAATCTACGCCCAACACCTCAAATGGGACTGATCCTTCTGTTTGGTCTGTTGGTAAACTAGCGGTTGGTGGGTTTGCGAATGCAGCAACTTGGAATTTTTTACAGCCATAGCAGCCTGTGATGACTTTCTTAGTAAGCCGCCTCAGACGTTGAACCCAGTACTCTTGGCGGATCAACATCATTGTGAGACCCACTCCCCCATGAAGGCTTAGAACATGCACATCGTGAACCATTTTCTCTGTCAACAGGTCATCAGGCAGTAGATAGGCGGGGTAACTCCCTTGAATTCTGCCTCGACATTCATACAATCCTTCTGCATTCTTGTGTAGATTAACTTTAAGCCGATCCTCCTGGAACTGATCTGTGTTAAGCTTGCTGCATTGTGTTCTCTTCACCCAGCATTTGACTTGCTTGTCTGTCTCAGTCATGGTGAGAGGTCCAAACAGGCGGTTTGCTTTGCTTGACTTACAGTTGTGAAGAAACCTTGCTATCCATGATGTGATATGAATGGTCTGCCAGAATGGTCTGGACTTGGTGAAGGCTGTCCTCTGTTTCTACAGGTACTGAAACGACCTCCTTTACCAGCTTTGCTTCTGCTTCTGTATCTTTGCTGGGCCCAGTTTGCACTGGCGCTGGCCACAGTTCTGGTTTGAATCTGGCCCTTTCAGCCATAGTGCCGGTAGCTCTTTAGACTGGTTCCCCCTGCTCCCCAGATCTGCTGGGTTTTCGCCTGAGCTCACATGGCCCCACTGAATGTAATCTTTGGCCTTGATTTGCTTCACTCTATTAGCTACAAACTGTCTGTATTTTCCTTTACCAGTTATCCAGTAAAGTGGCACCATACTGTCTGTCCACCCATACACTGACTTCATTGCACATCCCTCCAACGCATTTCTCACATTGTCAACAAGATTGGTTGCCATATGGATAGACACAAACTAGTATTAGGGGTAACACTTTAGCCTCGCCCTTCCTCTTTTCCAAGATGGCCATCAATAAAAAATTGAGAAATTGTGACGTCACAGCCCTTCACCGCATGATTCACCGCTTCAGGCAAAAGTGGCCGCCCCCGAGCTCCCCCGCCTAACCCTAAGCTGAAACCCCTAACGCTAACCCTAACCCGTAATGCTAACCCTTACCCTAACCCTACTGTAATGCGAAATCCCCTAGTCCTACTAAAACACGAAACCCCCTAAGCCCTAGTCCTAAAACGTGAAACCCTCTAAGCCCTATAGAACATGAAACCCCTAGCCTTGACCTTAACCTTGGCGCACGCTTGCGCCTAGCCCTATAAAACACGAAACCCCCTAAGCCCTATAAAACATAAACTCCCTGACCTTGACCTTAGCCCTAACCTTGGAACGTGCGCTCGCGCAAGCTCACAGGGTGGTCGTGCTCGAGCGCTGTCCAGTGAGGGGTGGTCGCGGGGTGGTCTTGGTGAGTGTTTACAAATGTTTTTTTTTATAAAAAGAGTCGCTTTTATAGAGGTGGAGTCAAGATGGCGACCAAGAAAGGTTCAGAAGTCGACAAGCTGTTGGATTTGGTCCAAGAGGTGAATAGTCGTAAATGCGGAGGATCCAGTCAAGGAGGTGATTCTTGCGGTTATGAAGATCCTTCTTTGGGAAGAAGAGCGGGCTCTGGTGTTTGAAATGAATGAGTATCCCAACACTTGTTGGCACTTGTTGATTTGTTTCTTGGAGCTGGAAGGGCGACCGGTCGACATGGCAAGATTTTGCCCTAGTTTTAAGGTGGGTTGGCAGGAGTGGAAAAAGCGGGGCGTGCAGTGAGAGGAGTCTTTGTTTGCCGTGTTTCTGAACGCCATGAATGCGGACACCAACACGGTGTAAGAGAGACCACATCTCATGGACATTATTTTTTTTTAATGTACGACTCTGTGGAAATAAAGTTGGCGAGAAAAAAAGTGTATGGTTGTTTTGTGGGCTCGATGATGAAGTTGTTCGACGAGGGGAAAAAAATAGTGAGGTTGAAAGTCGAGACAAGTGCATATTAGAATTGGCTCCCATGCCCGGGACGATAATCCCATCTCTCTGGACCTCACATCCTTTCATTCACTTTCACTCGGTATTATACAGGGCACAAAATCGGCTTTTCTCATCCACATGGTATTCCGACTCGTTTTTAAATCACCTGAAACCTTTTTCGCTCCTGTGGTGTGAGCACCCTCTCCAGAAAAAAAAAGGTATAAAAGCGCTGGCGTGCGTGGATGTTTTCTTCATTCGAGACAGCCTTGAGGAGACAGCATGGATATCGAAGAGCAAGAGCAGAGATTTGACCAGTCCAGTCGTTGGACCAGTTGAGCCACAGCACGACTTGACTGACCAATACGTTGGTGTGTCACGTGACCGAGCGGTCGCCGCAGCTCTACTTGAAAACCAAGCTTTACTTGCTGAGTTGCATCGGCAGTTTATCCAAAGCCGTGGTGAAGGTGCAACAAGCCTGGAACGAATTTTCCTTTTTTCAACAAAAAGCTGGATTAGCATCAATGGAAGAGCTATGTAGCCCATTGCTAGCTAAAGACCAAAAGAAAAGAAGCAAGAGAGCAGCTCCATCAACCAGTTCCTCCCCCTAACGAGGACGTAAGAAGACCCCAGCTTTCTCTATTCCTTTGGAAGAACGGATCGACGATCGAGTCCCTCTCACACAGCACCAACAGACACTAGATAAGGAAACCCTCATGTAGAGAAGAGGATCCCACCATGTGTCCTCTTGGAGGGATCATGCTTGAAAGCAGCCACCCTGCCATTGAAGCCCGACGTGTTGCAAACCTTGGATTCGCTCTACGCCTTCTACCATCGTCAATGGTGGTGTTATACTCACATGTACCACGTCTTTAAGCTTCGCCAGGCACTCCTCAACGGGTTGGCATTGCTGGTGGTGGTGGTGTGGATGATTGCCGGTTCCATCTTCGAGAATACCATCATGGTGAGTCGTTTGGCAGCCTCAGAACCGTGCTTAAAGGATGGAACGATTTCAAGAAATTTTCCATTAAGGTGGACAGGTGCCAATTTGCCTACACCACGTATGACAAGATCTTCACCGAGCTCCGAACCTACGCACAAGGCATTCCATTTGATGAGGATAGTTTTCTGATGAAGAGGAAGACCTTCGACAACACCATCACCGATTTCTTGTCAGCCATCTCTGACCGATGCATGCAAAAGTATCACCGTCATTTCACTATGTGAGCCTGGAAGGTTCGTCTTCTGCCAACGGATGTTCTCACCCACCAATTTTGAATGCGTCGCACGGCCCCTTGAAGGACGCCAAGCCATCTGGTATTCAGTGACATTGTTTGTATGTTGTTGCTGTGGAAAAAACTAATAGAATGTAGGCTAGCCCTTTGAATAGTAGTATTTGGTTTTCTCGGTTTTATCATGAAGAAGAATAGCACCTTAGATGGGTTGTTTTTGGACGAAGACAGTCCTTACACCTTGAGCGGCAATGTCGAAAAACTGTTGGGTGCCGCCCGATCGCTGCATGTGCCTCGACGAACTGCTCAAACCTATTTGCGTGGCGAACCCACCTTCACCCTGCACTGCCTGCAACGTCAACACTTTCCCTGTAGCAAGACGGGAGTCGGCCCCTCCGTCGATCATACCTGGCAAGCTTATCTGGTGGAAATGCAAGACCCGGAACTGGTCCGATAGGAATTGTCACACGCGCTACCTGCTCACCTGCTCACCAACGTCTTGAGCAAATATGCCTGAGTTGTGGCCTTGAAGAGTAAACAGGGCACGGCCATGCGCGATGCGTTGCGCCATTTGCTGGAAAACGAACCGGCACAACACCGTCCTGTGAAGTTGCAGACCGATCAGGGAAAATAATTTTACAAACGACATGTGCAACGGTTACTGGACCAGTAAGACATTCACCACTATTCCACCCAAGGGGAACCCAAAGCGGCCGTGGCTGAACAGTTGTAATCGCACACTCAAAGAACTTACTTATAAGTACATGACCACCCACAACACCCTGAAGTAACTGGACGCCTTACCTGAGCGGTTGGCTCGATACAATCAGCACATTCATTCCAGCATTGACATGGCACCGGCCGACGTGAACCGTCACAACGACGAGGTGGTCTGGCGACGGTTGTTCAAGCCCACTGTACCTTTGAACCCTTACAGGTTTTGACCAGGAGATTTCGTGACAACCTCCAAGTTGCTGGGAAAAGGGAAGAGGCGAGGTGCTTTCGGAGTCAAGAGCGCCAAGGGCATGTGGTCACGAGGCGTGTACACGGTGACGGATCGGGCTCGGTCGTTGTATGACGGTGTCAATTACTATCACTTGGAAGATTGGCTAGCCTGGACAGTGAAGGGTCGTTTTTACGAGCCTCAATTTCAAAAGGTGAAAGGCCTGCCCAACCAAGGGTTCTCAATAAGTTCTGGAGTAGACGGCTTAGCATTTGAATCAGTACATGCAAGAGCTAGCCTGTGACATTCGCAGTGTATAGCAATGATGCATGGATTATCTCGCTACACCCTACACCCTACACCCTCTCTTGTGCCTACCATGACAGATGCACCATCTGTTGCCAGCCCCATCACATCTTTTATGTCTAACTGTGATGAGAGAAGCTCCTCTTTGAGCAAGTCACAGATTGCCTGTGCAGTAGCTGCATCATGTTCTTTTAGCACATCCTGGGCAGAAAGAAACTTTGTCTCAACTGTTTCACTTTGGGTTCAAAAATATTGGACAAAAGTTATTAACTGAGAAGTAACACTAACATCTGTCACCTCATCAGTCATTAATCCAAAACAGCTTGCTGCTCTAACTTTCTTCAAAGTAAGTTCTTTCACAACATTTCACATTGTCAAGAAGATTTCAATCAAAGACCCTTCAGATCTATGTTGAAAGTATTTGATCTCAGCCACCCCTATCACATTTGTTATAAAATTAATGAGTGGCAAGAATTTTCTGTTTGGCAAGTACTCTTTCGTTTAAAAATATGCTGTCGAAAAGGCTTTCTCCAAGACTGATATTTCGGTTTCTTTTTTCTCCACGAACTCTTTGTGGAAAATAGACATTCTTGCAATCATCTCAGCTTCTAAAGCACCCCTGGGGCGCCCTGACTTCCTGTGCGTTTCAATAGCATCTGACTTGCATCAAAGAACTTTGCCAGGTTTCATAACCATTTCCCCACTATTAACTATGATAAAACTAATTTCATTTGAAGCCCTTGCAGTAAAATAAATATATAAATAGTAAAATGCTTTGGATCCAAATTATTGTTTTTATTGAGGTGATCTTCCAATAGCAGAGAAAATAAGAGATAAGTTGTAATTACACATACACCAAGCACGAGGAGAGAGTAACAAGACCCTCTCAAAATAACTGTGAAACACGCTAGGAAAAAAACTTTAAAGAAGAGGAAAACAGATCAGAACGCTTTGACCTCTCAAAACGCCGAATTAGCAAAAACACTTGTGACGGAAGGGGAGGTTGGGGACTGTACACATATCTAAAATCAAGGATATAGAAACTCTTCAAATCTAAAACTACAAGTTGACGGAGAGTCTGCATGTAAGTAAGTTTATGGGGTAAATAAAAAAATTGTTGTTGTTGT
>OZ026606.1:2715759-2738259 GCA_964020085.1 Micromussa lordhowensis | reverse complement strand
GTCCAGCCCATGGGAGAAAATGAAATCAACTCCATGATGAAAAACATCATCTCTGAAACCACCCTTGAGTCATCTGAGAAGCGGTTTTCGAATCACAGTGCCCGCAAAACACTCGTTAGAAAGATGAAGAAAGCAAAGCTCGAGAGGTCGGCAATTGCAAAAGTCACTGGTCACAGAAATATCCAGTCTTTAGATGACTACGATGAAGCAGACGAAGACGAACAGCGACAGCTTTCGTGGGCCATCTCAAAAAGAAATAGCACAGCAAAACCCGTGCCAGTGGCCAGTAGTACATCCCGTCCTTCTTCTTCAAGTGCAGTAATTCCACATATGATGAGCTCACAAGTGCAGATTCTGATGAATTCCTTTACTAACTGCACTGTCACATTCAACCTCAACAGCAAGACCTCGCCTGTCATTAAACTCGCAAACGACGATAGTCAAATTCGTCACCCCCAGGCACCTACTGAATGTCAAATTCCCGCCCCTAGCCGGTTAACTTTTTCCATGAGAGTCAGGTTTTGGTACTATAAAGGATAGGAAGGATACTGCTTTTCCAACCTCACATGGCTTTCACTGCAATGCAAGAAATACAGTCCCAGAAAAATAGCATCATATTAATCAGCTTTTGTAGTCAATCAAGCATGCAGAAATAGAGTAGAAACTTCATGAATATGCAAACATATAAAAAAAAGCAATTCACGAAAAACAAACCATACGAAAACTCTACTATTTGTAAACTCACAAGGGTCGGGTATTTTTTAAGAAGTCTCGGAGATAGATGCATTCATGGAGCTGTTTACAGTCATGATTTGGTTAATTTGACGAGTCTTTTTTGGTTGCGATGTACAACAAGAGAGAAACTGGGAATTTATGATATACATGATAAGAGAACTAATTAGTAAGCCATAAAATGTTTGACTGAACAAACTACAGTGATCTGACGTGTCTCCAGAATAATGTAGGTACCATCTTATTTTCTAACAGGTAACGTGAATCGTTCTTTGATGTAAAAAAAGTGATCTGACGCGTCTCCAGAATAATGTAGATACCATCTTATTTTCTAACAGGCAATTTGAATCGTTCTATGATACAATCCACACTGTGATTGGTGTGACACGCGCACATGCATAACTCCCCGCCACTACCGATCTTATAGCCCTTTCAACCCCGAAGAGGAATTTTTGCTCAAAAATACTCAAGTTAAGAGAACTTTTTGCATTTTATACGAGTCGTAAGTTTACCCTTTTTACACAACAACACTACTTCACCGAAAATAGAAAGAAAGAGGAAAAAAACCCTCTTTTATTCGTTGTAAGTCTGATTTAATTAAATTGCACTTTAATTTGACGCCACGCAGTCTTCAAAGAACATTTGAACAATTCTCGTACTTTTTACCTTTAAAATATCGGACTAAAATGAATGTCATCAAATAAAACTATAAACTCCTACTGCAGAGACGCAAAATCATTTTTGAAATGAAAGCTTCTTTTTTGTTTAATATCCTGGAAACAATAGCCGACAACTTGTAAGCTCTACTTGAATTTACTTCCATATGAAAAACAAAAGTGTCAAGTTACCATTTATAACTAAAAATAGCAAACCTCTCGTGCGAAAAATTTCTTCCCATATGAAAAACAAAAGTGTCAAGTTGTCTTTTGTAACTAAAAATAGCAAGCATCTCGTGGGAACAGGTGCTGACGATTTGTTAGCTCTAATTGAATTTACTCCCTTGTGAAATACAAGTGTCAGATTACCCTTTGTAACTATTTGTGACCTATAATTGAATTTACTCTTTATGAAAAACAAAAGTATCAAGTTACCTTTATAACTAAAAATAAAAATATCCGGTGCCATTTGCATGCTACTAACTCACGAACTGCTTCAAAACTCAAGACTCATCTGGTTCATAGCTAAAATCCTTAGCCTAACCCATAGAAAATGAAGAAGTAAGCCCAATATATGAATACTTCCTCCTCTTTTATAGAAGAATAAATATGGCCGTTCTGAACTGTATCGGGATCAAATCTTCTCATATACCATTTGCCTTTACAACAGGAAATTTGATTGGTGTTTAATAGTAGATTCAATCTGATTGGTGTGACATACATACATCTCTCACTGATCCACCCGTCCATAACATACCCGACGCGCCGACTAGGAGGTATTTTTTTAAAAAAAAAAAAAATAATAACTCAAAAACGCAGAGAAATCGATAGCTCCTGGTATCGTGGATGACTTATTTCCAGGTTCTCTCGGTCTTCCAAGATGGCGGACATGTCAAATTCCCTACCCTAGGGCAGCGACTAAGTGTCAAAATCCCTACTCAAGGGAAGGCTCTCTGAATCAAATTCCCGCGGGTAGCCCGCCCCCCCCCCCCCTCCCCCGACCCTGGGGCTTAAGGTTACTTCCCACCTTCAGAGGCTAAAAAAATCGTTTTTTCTTTTATTTGACAAAATTTAAGTTTGTCATTTTATCTAGTGTTTCCAAAAGAAAAACACTAAAACTCTCAAAAAACCGCCGAGTTATTTAGAAAAAACGTATTTTGAAATAAAGTTAATAAACTACGAAGGTGTCATAATCTATCAACGTGCGAGACTCCGGGAGAAATTTTCGCGGCAAACGCTAAAGCCTGGTTCACACTTGTGCGATAAGCATAACACAAGCGACATAAGCATAAGCACAAGAAAAAAGGAACATGTTCCTTTTTTCTTGTGCTTATGCTTGTGCTTATGTCGCTTGTATTATGCTTATCGCACAAGTGGGAACCAGGCTTAATCGCTCATATTTCATGTCACTTGCATATTTTGATTTACATCATGCACTTGACAAAAATTGCCACGTGGAATCTCTTTACGATTGCTCCTAAACATCAAGTGCAGAAAAAAGTCCGTGGGTAAACAAAAAGAAAAAAACCGGCCCAAAGAAGAAAGCAAAGAACCCTGCCGAAAGCGACAAAGGATCTTGGTTTGGCCAAACGCCTTCGACAAGCTCGGCATCTGCTGAAGATCCGCAGCGTTCGAAAACCTTTCGAGCAAGTATTTTAAAAATGAAGAAAACATAGCGGAACACTTTGCACCTTTAACACTTTTGGCGCGGGTTTTGCCTTTTCCTTTTATACCTTTGGCGTCTTTGCCCATTATTGCGTGGTCGTCGGCTGCACTGAGCGAGATAAAAAACTGTTGTCACGAAGCTCCCTAGAACCTCTAATTTCATTGGATCTTGTTAGTACGAAGTTCTATTGTTTTAGGACTAGGGTCCATATATCATTTTCTCAGCCAATCCTGTGAGGCGTTCCGAGGAGCTTCGTGGCGACCCTAAAAAAACGTGTTGCAATAAAATGGCTGCGGAGGAGACTATGCGATGCTTTTCTCGGGAAATCTTGATCTATTGTCACAGACACTAGGAGGTCCTGTTTTTCCATTGGTTTGCGGTTTTCTTAGGCGTGATAATCTCCGGGCGTGGCAATTTACGAACCTTTACAAGCAAAAATCTCGCATTTGATTTTTGGAGGAATACATCCACTTTGAGCGAATTTATAGGGTATGTAGATTTGACGGATTGTCGTGAAATTTCGCCAGAACATTCCAGAGATAATGACAAACCAAGGTGTGTCGGGAAATTTTGATATTTAACACAGTTTTTCCGTGGCGTCTATTTACGCAACACATCTCGCATATTTTTAGGTACTCCAACTTTAGATGTGCATATCTCGATAACCAATCAGAATATCGAAAAAGCCCAACACACTGTTGTTGATTGATGCCTTGTGAATAAGACTGTGCAGCCATTTTGCTCGTACTGCGGAATCCGATACCCGATAAATTCAATAGAAGAACCCTCGGTCGTTTCAGGCCTTACCGCCTCCTGACAAATACCAAAAGAAAACATTACTAAATTAAAAATTGTGTTTTTTTCGTAAAGTACATTTATTAAGCTTTCTACTGATATATAGTTTTTTGGGATTTTATTGAAACTGGCGCGCGTACGATTTTTTTCCCGAAGGGCACCTGCGAAGGGGGGAAGTAACCTTAACATAGATAGGTGCATTACTACACGTTATAGATCGTTTTCACTGTCACGCAATAGAAAAATAAATCGAAAACTATCCAGTGGAGAAAGCTAAGAAATTGTGATGTTATAGAAGATAAAAAAATAAGACACTTCTCCAAGTTTTAGCCCGGTGCGTTTCCCCAAACTTCAGATATTCGTCGAAATGTTTCGCAGAAATTTACAGAGCCCAGTATGAAAACGCCATGTTGGTGTACCTCCATGGTACACCAATATGGCGGCCGGAAAATAGTGTAAACATCTGGAACTTACTTTGGCTTTCTAGGCTACATATTATCAGTACTGAAAAAACAAGTATTTACATAAGCACTTTTCCTAATGCTCTAGCTTCTAACAGGGCTCAAAATCATGAGATAAGAATATATTTTTCAACAAATTTGATCGTAGCCTTGTGTCACGCACCTCCATAACCCGGAAATTCAGAATGCTCTGGTTTCCAAACAAAGCACGCTATTGAGCTGTAAAGTTGTAAACAGATATGTCATCTCTTATGCCTGGTGAGGATGAAAACTTTGGTGGATCTTTAGTTTTAGATTTTAGAAAGCGATGACGTCACGTGAAAACTATCTATTATGAGAAGGAGTCAAGGTGGAATGCTCATTTTCGACTCCTCCAGCATGCCTCCAGCGCCAAGCAGATTTTCACCCAGAAATTTGAATCGCCCGGCTTCCAAATCGAACACAAGATAAACTGAAAGGTTGATGCCTCTTCTCGTGGCATTCAATCGAAGATCCATTTAAAATCAAAGTGCAAATAATTTTCGAGAAATGCAGCTTTCGAAGTGACTAGCATGCCAAGGAGCAACAGTCACACTGTTTGCTCCACCCTGATTGGATGCATTCTTTAGTATCATCAAAACAGCGTGACTGTTGATGAGCTTTCAGAATGTCACATTATTAAAGAGTCGTTCGAACGGTAAGTTAACGTAAAACGATTTTCAAGGAGCATTTAAACATCTAACAAGTAGTTTCGTCAGTTTAACGGAGGAGCATTTCAGTGAACATCAATTGAAAACAGATACAAAATACCTTATTGTCATAAACTAATCGTAACCTGATGCGTTCGCGGTCAACCGTGAATATTTCGCACGAGTGAACAGTTTATTGTGTCGACTTCGGTGCGTTTTTTTTTAAAACAGAAACCTTTGGCAAAATACTCTAATAATCTAGTAGCTCATGTTGACTATCCCTCTGCAATACTTCCTAAATGACATAAAAAACATCTTCACATAAACTTCACTCGCAGCACTTCACTTTCCCATGGAAACTACTTGTATAACCATTTACTCGGCTACATGAAGTCACGCCCTTTTATTACAAATTATATCTAACTATGGCTATGAGCCATAATAATGAACATGGAGCAGCCAGGACGAAGTCATCAGTCTGTTAAACAAACGTGCACCCAGAAAAACTTCGATTGAGATTAAATCAACACATTATTTCTTCGGTTATTTTCCTCGCTTTCCAGCTTTCTTCGTACTTGTTGCTAAAGTTCACTACATGTATTTGCAGATATCACGTATCATTTCATAGCCCAAAACTTCACACAATAGCACGGTGCCTAATGAACAAAGCACTTGAAACTTAAAAATTCCTTAGGATTTTGATCGTAACATTTAAGTATATGACATACAACTATCCTTGAAATTTAACCACTATACTACACGTAATATAAGAGATTTTATTAGATTAATATACGTAGTTCGTAGCTTCATATCATTAAGACATTGAGTTCCGATGGTCATAGGCCGTATTGTCCGTTCATAATCCATTAGCCGTGATAAACATGCGGCAGTAATCGTGACAGTTACGACACACTCGATTGTAATCTCCAAATTTCTTCATCACATCCAACGCTGTGTTGATGAGTTGATGACCAGTCTTGCACACTATGCCATGTTTTGACAGCTTGGAATGATGCTCTGCACGAAGAGCTCTTGTCACCGGCCCTACATGCCTCTTTCCATCATTTTTGTAAAAGCCTAGTTCCACCGTCACAAAATGGATGTTGTTGCTGCTAAGAACAACTGACTTATGTCCACAAACTCCTCCGGCTTTAATAGTGTAAACGTGATACTGAAGTTGTTCTGAGAGATCAGGAAGCATTCCCTGTCTTTCAAGCTCGTGTAGCTGTTCCCAGTATTCATCCATGTATTTCTGATCCGTCAGCACAGGATTTGCGTGAAATATTTCGGAACATGATGTACATGATGTGGACATTTTGAGACAGGGTGAGCTTCTAAGCCAGACTGCACGAGCGCCTATTGTTTTTCAGAATTCTTTTCGGGTCAGAGGGTTCTTCCATATTTGACCAAAAAAAATAAAGAACTGTCACTCAAGTACTCAGTGACAGGGCATCTGACAGGATGCGGCGATGCGGATCCGCATAATTTGCTAACTTCCGCATCCTCCGCATAATCGGAGCTTTTTCCGCATAAAACAGAAAAAATGTGCCATGTTAGCGATAAAGCAGCTGCCTCGCAGCCCTGGAAGTCAAACTTCTGAAGAAATTGATTATTTTAAAGCAGTTTTTCTCCTAAAAACAGCGACGAAAACACGCCCGTCCGTTCGTGACGAATTTTTAACCTCCAGGCGTTCCGACCTGCTTTACGCAAAGAGCCTGGAAACTAGTTTTCAGTCCCTTCTTGGGAAAACCTGGTTACCAAGCTACGGACATTTTACTACGAACGCAACAACAAACTCTGCACGCAAAATGAGCTGAAATGCTACAGAAAAACTGTGTAAATGAAAAAGTACTTGTCAAAAAATACCATAAAAAGATCCAACATATGTCAAAATTGGCGAAAAATGATGTGCATTCTATTAAAGAGCTTAAATTGTGGGTAAGACTGAACTGCCTTTCGTTTCACTGTTGTTAGCTAAGTTCGAAAGGCTTTATTATCAATTTTGTTAACTGTTGAAATTTCCGCATAATTCATTACTTTTTCCGCATAATCGACAAATTTTTCCGCACTTTTCCCCTAAAAATTTCCGCATAATTTGTTATTTTTTTCCGCATCCTGTCAGATGCCCTGCAGTGAACCGTCACTGATATGCATGTTTGTATTGAATACTGAGATTTTGTTTTAAATGAAGCTATCAGTGGGAAGTAAAAGTAGTAAGAGCGCTGTTGTGTTCTTGGCGTTACGTTTTTCACATTGTTTTAGATAGTAAACAGAGTTCTAGGATTTTGGATAGTAAACAGAGTTCTAGGATTCTTAAAGATCCTAAGCAATTTTGGAAACTAACCAGCAAGGTTCTAAGGAAAAGCAAGGATAGTACTATTGGTCCAATAATAACTGACAGTAAAGATGTATTAACCAGTGATCTAGAAAAAGCTTCTTACTTTAATGAGTTCTTTATTAATATCAGTGAAGAACTTACAAAGAGCTTAGAACCTCTTGATCCAAACACCTTAACTTCTTATGTAACAAGAGTCACTCCTACAAGATGTGACATAGAGTTAAATTGGGAGCTAGTGAAGAAGAAAAGTGAAAAATCATCAAACCCGAACAAAGCTACTGGACCGGACCTAGTCTCACCCAAGGACCTCAAACTCCTTGGAGAATCTTCCATCCATAGTCTGCTGCCAGTTTTCAAGAAAAGTATAGATGATTCAGTTTTTCCAACAAACTGGAAACTCTCACGTGTTAAGCCAGTATTTAAAAAGGGAGCACTCATCGATATGAGCAACTATAGGCCCATATCTCTTTTAAGCATTCCAGGAAAGATTCTTGAAGACATCATAAGCAACAGCATAGATAATCACATTGAAGCTCAAGACCTGCTTAGTGGCAATCAATGGGGCTTCTGCAAGAATCATTCTACAGAAGGCCTCCTTCTTCATCTTACTGACACTTGGAAGTGGGCCCTAGATAAAAATCTTAAAGTTGGTGTCCTGTTTATTGACTTCAGGAAGGCCTTCGACTCGGTGAACCATACCATTCTATTACAAAAGTTAAAAGCTGTTGGTATATCAGGAAATTTACTGTCTTGGATGGGAAGCTACCTGTTAAATCGCAACCAATTTGTTCAAGTTAATGAAGAGAAATCAAACACTAGCTCTATCAAGTTTGGAGTACCACAGGGGTCAATCTTGGGACCTAAACTGTTCTCTCTTTATGTTAATGATTTTCCTGAATTTATAACCTCAGGAGAACTTTATATGTTCGCTGATGATACTACCATTTTTACAGTAGGTGATAACATTGACATTATAATTAAGGCCATGTAAGTTATATTAGATCAAGTTCTTAGTTGGTGTGGAGCTAACAGATTGATTGCTCATGAAACTAAGTCAGAAGCCTTATTATTATCTAAACAAAGATTCATTGGTCCATTGTTGCCTTTGAAGTATGGTGAGAAATTTATTGAATTTAAATCATCATGTAAATGTCTAGGAGTAACTATAGACAATAATCTTTCTTGGCAAGAACACACTAAAAGTCTGTTGAAATCTTTTAATAAGAAAATAGCAGTCCTCAGAACAATTAATTCTTGCCATCATCCATCCTCCAGACCATTTATTTTAGGACTGTACTTCCAAGTGTCTTATACGGAATACTAGTATGGGGTTCCTGCTCACCTGCACTAATGGATGATCTTGAGCGTGCTCATATACGAGCTTCTAAACTTATCTTTAAACTTGCAAGGAATTCGAATGCTGATCAATTAATTAAATTGAAAGGCTGGAACAATTTATCATTTTACTACACTAAGAGACTGTTAGTCGAAGCTTATAAATTCTACAATAGATGCAATACCAATGTTTTAAATGATCTAGTAATGTTAAAACAATCATCTTACTGTCTGAGGAAATCCATGAATATTGAACTTCCAAGTCCTAAATCTGAAATTGGCAGGCTGACTTTTAGACATAGAGCTGCCATTGCCTGGAATTCACTTCCTGATTCGATCAAAAAGTCTTCTAGCTTAGAATGTTTTAAAAAGAGACTTAGATCTAGCAAGGGCTTGATCAATTCCATAAGCTATAAAAAGGAATCTTCAATGATAAGAAATAGGAGTGAGGAATATTTTTATTAATATTATTTTAATTTGATTGTATCTAACAAATTAAAATTATCTATATTTAACAATTATTTTTCTTAGTTCTTAATTATATTCTTAAATTGTAGTTTATAGTCTGATATATTTATATCTGTATTATTATTATTATTTATTATTAATTTCTGTTGATTTTCTGGTTATTAATTTGTATATATTCTAGCTTTTAATTAGTAGATAGGCAGGTCCACATCAGGACTTCGGTCTTGCGTATTTTTGTAACCTGCGTTAACAAATAAACTATGTATGTATGCGTGTATGTATGTATGTATGTATGTATGTAAGAAATCCTTGAAATTTAGCAAAGAAAAGTGTATATTGAAAGGTATTTGTTATATGATTAAATGATGTATTGTGTCCTAAAATAGCAGAGAGCACCGCATACTGACACGCTGTCTGTAATTAGCGATTTAAGAACAGACTTAAAAGTAAAATACTCAAGATTCAAAGGTTTGACTGTAGCTCTGACTGCTCTGTACGGAATATTTGAACTTGCCAGACCCTGAGCCAGTAGAGGGTTGTCCAATACACACAATCTGATACAGATTGAAAATTACTAATTTCGGTCCGTACTGTTTGTTAGATAGTGCTAGCGTTCTACCATTTGTAAAGGTCGTTTTCAATCCGTAGACGATCGGAAAATTGCATCTCATTAAGAGGACTTAGAAAATTTTCCTAGGCTTTACCGGTGTGAAGGAGGGTTACGGGTTGTCGATCCGTACGGATCGTACGGATGGAATAGGTCGTTTTCAATCCGTACACGATCGGAAAATTGCATCTCATTAAGGGGACTTAGAAAATTTTCCTAGGCTTTACCGGTGTGAAGGAGGGTTACGGGTTGTAGATCCGTACGGATCGTACGGATGGAATAGGTCGTTTTCGATCCGTGAACGATCAGAAAATTGCATCTCATTAAGGGGACTTAGAAAATTTTCCTAGGCTTTACCGGTGTGAAGGGGGGTTACGGGTTGTCGATCCGTACGGATCGTACGGATGGAATAGGTTGTTTTCGATCCGTGAACGATCGGAAAATTGCATCTCATTAAGAGGACTTAGAAAATTTTCCTAGGCTTTACCGGTGTGAAGGGGGGTTACGGGTTGTCGATCCGTACGGATCGTACGGATGGAATAGGTCGTTTTCGATCCGTGAACGATCGGAAAATTGCATCTCATTAAGAGGACTTAGAAAATTTTCCTAGGCTTTACCGGTGTGAAGGGGGCTTACGGGTTGTCGATCCGTACGGATCGTACGGATGGAATAGGTCGTTTTCAATCCGTAGACGATCGGAAAATTGCATCTCATTAAGGGGACTTAGAAAATTTTCCTAGGCTTTACCGGTGTGAAGGGGGGTTACGGGTTGTCGATCCGTTCGGATCGTACGGATGGAATAGGTGGTTTTCGATCTGTAGACGATCGGAAAATTGCATCTCATTAAGGATATTCCTACAGAACTGGCTTGTTTATTGTATGTCTGGCTCGTTTGTTGTGCCATTATCTCTAGATTGATAATTTATTTCGCTTTAAATGGGTCCTATCGTCGCCCACGCTTAAAGAACGAAGTATACATGCATATCTGGCTCGCTGCCTTGTGGCAGTATCTCTCGATTGATAATTTCTTTCCCTTTAACGTGTCATATTGTCGCTGACGCTTAAAGAACGAGGTATACATGCATATCTTGCTCGTTTGTTGTGGCAGCATCCCTGGATTGATATATTATTTCGCTTCAAACGATTAAATTGTTATTACATGAATATATTTTTGCTGCCAAAAGCAAGTAAACGCGAACTAGCTGTCCAAAAGTGACTCTGATTAAGATAAACAAACCATTGCCGCGTGAACATCGCGCATCACTCATTACAGAACGAGGTATTCATGCATAACTGGCTTGTTTATTGTATGTCTGGCTCGTTTGTTGTGCGATTATCTCTAGATTGATAATTTATTTCGCTTTAAATGAGTCCTATCCTGGCCCACGCTTAAATAACGAAGTATACATGTATATCTGGCTCGCTGTTTGTTGCGGCAGTATCTCTCGATTGATAATTTCTTTCGCTTTAAACGTGTCATATTGTCGCTGACGCTTAAAGAACAAGGTATACATTCATATCTTGCTCGTTTGTTGTGGCAGCATCCCTGGATTGATATATTATTTCGCTTCAAACGATTATTACATGAATATATTTTTGCTGCCAAAAGCAAGTAAACGCGAACTAGCTGTCCAAAAGTGACTCTGATTAAGATCAACAAACCATGGCCGCGTGAATATCGCACATCACTCATTACAGTAACTAACCATTGCCGCGTGAACATCGCGCATCACTCATTACAGAACGAGGTATTCATGCATAACTGGCTTGTTTATTGTATATCTGGCTCGTTTGTTGTGGCATTATCTCGAGATTGATAATTTCTTTCGCTTTAAATGAGTCCTATCCTCGCCCACGCTTAAAGAACGAAGTATGCATGTATATCTGGCTCGCTGTTTGTTGCGGCAGTATCTCTCGATTGATAATTTCTTTCGCTTTAAACGTGTCATATTGTCGCTGACGCTTAAAGAACGAGGTATACATTCATATCTTGCTCGTTTGTTGTGGCAGCATCCCTGGATTGATATATTCTTTCGCTTCAAACGATTAAATTGTCTGGCTCGTTTGTTGTGGCATTATCTCTAGATTGATAATTTCTTTCGCTTTAAATAGGTCCTATCGTCGCCCACGCTTAAAGAACGAAGTATACATGTATATCTGGCTCGCTGTTTGTTGTGGCAGTGTCTCTCAATTGATAATTTCTTTCGCTTTAGAGGTGTCATATTGTCGCTGACGCTTAAGGAACGAGATATACGTGCATATCTTGCTCGTTTGTTGTGGCAGCATCCCTGGATAGATATATTCTTTCGCTTCAAACGATTAAATTGTTATTACGCTTCAAATGTTTTTGAGATGCATACCGTACGGATGCAATTTTCCGATCGTGTACGGATTGAAAACGACCTATTCCATCCGTACGGACCATACGGATCGACAACCCGTAACCCCCCTTCACACCGGTAAAGCCTAGAAAATATTCTAAGTCCCGTTAATGAGATGCAATTTTCCGATCGTGTACGGATTGAAAACAACCTATTCCATCTGTACGGACCGTACGGATCGACAACCCGTAACCCCCCTTCACACCGGTAAAGCCTAGAAAATATTCTAAGTCCCCTTAATGAGATGCAATTTTCCGATCGTGTACGGATTGAAAACAACCTATTCCATCTGTACGGACCGTACGGATCGACAACCCGTAACCACCCTTCACACCGGTAAAGCCTAGAAAATATTCTAAGTCCCGTCAATGAGATGCAATTTTCCGATCGTGTACGGATTGAAAACAACCTATTCCATCTGTACGGACCGTACAGATCGACAACCCGTACCCCCCTTCACACCGGTAAAGCCTAGAAAATATTCTAAGTCCCGTTAATGAGATGCAATTTTCCGATCGTGTACGGATTGAAAACAACCTATTCCATCTGTACGGACCGTACGGATCGACAACCCGTAACCCCCCTTCACACCGGTAAAGCCTAGAAAATATTCTAAGACCCCTTAATGAGATGCAATTTTCCGATCGTGTACGGATTGAAAACAACCTATTCCATCTGTACGGACCGTACGGATCGACAACCCGTAACCACCCTTCACACCGGTAAAGCCTAGAAAATATTTTTAAGTCCCGTCAATGAGATGCAATTTTCCGATCGTGTACGGATTGAAAACAACCTATTCCATCTGTACGGACCGTACAGATCGACAACCCGTACCCCCCTTCACACCGGTAAAGCCTAGAAAATATTCTAAGTCCCGTTAATGAGATGCAATTTTCCGATCGTGTACGGATTGAAAACAACCTTTACAGATGGTATAACGCTAGCACTATCTAACAAACAGTACGGACCGACATGGGGAATTTTCAATCTGTATCAGTTTGTGTATATTGGACATGACTGAGCCAGTAGGTGGATACTTGTGCACTCTGCCGTAGGGGGAGTGAGAAGTATACTAGTAGTGCAGCTTGCAAGGGATCAACAACTGTAACGTGGTGGGTGTGGTGCATGCAAGTCACAGAGTGGACCTTGCTTGTTAAGCAGTTAGGTGCAAAGTGGCTGAACACAGTTTTTGATACCTCTGTTTCATTTACCTTTTTCTCTAAAACCCTCGATCCTTTGGTCGTCAAAAATGGCAGCAAGCAAGTTAACGACACAAAGATTAAGTTTTTGATAATTAAGCTGACGTATGTGCTGTTGCCACGGCAACATGATTAAGTATAAACAGGTGTTCAAAATTGGTTTTGTCTATTTGCAGAAAATCTTGTCATTAGATTTTCTTTATAATTTCCATGCAACAAGCTTGTAACAAATAATAATTTAACAAACAGATCTTTAATAATCCCTTCTTGAAGGTTCACTGGTATATCTTGAATTTCCTTCGTTAAAGTTCAATTTTTTCAATCCTCCAGTTACTTATTTCCTAAAGTATTTTCGTGCCAAATTTCGCGAAATTCTAATGAGTGGTTCTCGAGAAATAGGCGTATCTCCGAGAAGTCAATTTTTCACTCAGTCGCTGCATTTAACTGGGTTCTTTTTTGTTGGTTCTTTTAGCAACAAAGAAAAAGCTGAGCTGAGTTCTTTGCATCGTTACCTTTTCTAACATACCTTTATAATAAAAGAGTAAAACCATCAATACATTGTGTTCATTTCTGAGGAAAAATAGTACAGATAGCGCAAATAAAATGATCGCTGTGTTGATGCCATGTTTGTTTTTATGCAATACTTGTGTGCACGCTGAATTGCGTTAGCAAGAGCGCGCACGAAAACTGTGTTCCCCCACCTTAAATGCTATTGAAGTAGTCAAGAGTGGATAAAGAACAAGATAGCTAATAGGCTCACTCCCCACCTGGGATAACGTGAGGAAAGGCTCCGAATCAGGACTGCTAGGATTGTTGATTGTTGGGATGTCCTTATATATAATTAAAAAATAGAACTACTCAAGAGATCAAGATTTCACCCTAAGAGCGTTTGCCAGGATCTTTATCCCAAGTGACCTACAGACTAATACTGTGGGGTTTTTGTTGCAACTCTGACATATTCCAGTCCCTGGACTGACTTCACTGTAGGGCTGCAAACTCATGAATGCTCCTATCTCCGAGACTTCATAAAAAATAACTCTTGCACGCCTTGTGTGCCTATGTTTATTACAAGTTTCTTGTAATCAAACTTGAAAAAGTATCTGACATAAACACAACAAACTCAGACATAGATATAGCAGGAATGAAAGGGAGGTAGTTAATACTTTGACTCACATAAAACCATAATCTTGTTTTTAATAGGTTTTGAGACATCTAAGGCCTTGGCACTGCATGGAGCGCATGTGATCTTAGCTTGTAGAGACATGAACAAAGCAAACAAGGCAGCTGCTACAATCAGAGCAACACAGGTCTGTCTGAAAATAATATCAATACTACCATTAGCTTCTGTTAACTTCTGTGTTACTCTGTAAGACATACATGTCGGATATATAACATAACATTTGGTAAGCTAATCAGTGTTGGGTTTTTTGAAACCAGGATGGTTAGCTACAAAGACTGAGTTAATTTATTATTAGAACCAATAATTGGTTTTCATATTTATTTCATAATTACAGTCGTAAAATTAGCAACAGTGATGTCTTGCTTAGCTCCACATTTGGGTGATCACGTCTGGGTGATGTCAAACTGAACTGCTCAAAAAATAATGACTAGTAGAAGAACAGCATTTACATGGTGAACTACATGTAGGTAATTTAAAGTAGTTGGTTTTCAAACTTGTCACCAGGTCCAGGAGAGATTTAATAATGAATATATAATTTAATTATCATTTCATCAAGTAATCCTGTTGTACAGTGTAAATTGATCTCATTTTTGATATGTAAGAGTTAGGTCATGCACTGAATTCCAGTGGTATGTTCAGTTTGATCTCATTATAACAAAATGGGTGGAGTGTGAGAAGCATTCAGCCCTCCTTTATGTCCCCTCCTTGGTATTCCCCCCCCCCCCCCCCCAAAGAGTTCACTGCAGACGATTTCCTGTCCTTGCTTCTCTGTTACCAGTGAGTTACTAGAACTTTGGTCCTTACTGTACATGTATCAATCTTTTCCCAAGTTGAGTGATTTGATAAATCGCATTCTTAGTGGCAGATTTATAGAGTAGGGCCTGTGCCTAAGCAAACAGAAATATATTAAAAGTAATAAGATTTAAGTGATAATTGTTAATATATTTTATAAATAAAACTTTTTAATAGCTGTAAATAACAAATAAACCTTCTTTCAATTATTCTTGATACACTGCAGACTCCTGAGGCTTTTGTTGAAACCATGTTGTTGGACTTGGCATCATTTTCAAGCATAAGAAGCTTTGCAGAAGAGTACAGAAGGAGGAAACTGTAAGTGTTTTAATCGACAGAGGTTAAAAATAATTTTCCCTGAAGTATTACTGTAGTTCTCAATCACAATGTCCTTCAGGGTGAAACATCTAGACAAAAAGTTCAGTTTTGGTGGTAATCAATCATCTCTGCCTCTTTGCACCATCATTGATTACAACTTTCCTCTGCATCAATCCACCATCCATAGCAAAGAGCCACAGATGAGATGTGAACTAAAAGCCTCAACAAGCAATTTGCTGTCATGTTTAATTTTTGATGTTTTCTGTGATTTCTATTGCTAATAATTTGACATCTTTAGTTAGCAACCTGTCAAAATCCTGACCCCTATGGAGGAGGGGCTGTATTTGGATTATAGCATTTATGCGCCAGACTTTCATTTTTTCCAACTCACTTCTCTCTCCGACTCACCTCTCACAGCTTTGCCTTTTGCAAATGCCGCAGCACATGAGAGCCTGTTCGCAGACTCAACACTGTAGGGCCCAACACTGAATGCACTCTGTGACAGCCTTTTAGCCTCAAATTAGAGTCATGATTGTCTTAATCTCTTGTTTACAGACCCCTTCATATCCTTATCTGTAATGCTGCAGTGTTTGGTTTGGCCTGGACAAAGACAGAAGATGGAATTGAGAGCACCTTTGGTGTCAATCACCTTGGCCATTTCTACCTGGTGAAGTTGCTAGAGGATATTCTCTGCTCGTCATCTCCTGCCAGAGTTGTAGTTCTGTCTTCTGAATCTCACAGGTGTGTAATGCCTCATAAACTTCTGAGACTAAATAAATACAGTTGTGACAAGGCTTCTTGAAATAGTATTATTTACAATAATAATTATTATGCCTTGTGAAGCCACATGAAAATTGGTGATTTTGGACAAGATGACTTCATCATAAGACAATGCTATGGAAATAGGCTAAATAGTGATGGAGAAAAATACACTCACCCACAAATAATTTTGCCAGAAGTAAAATTGTCAGTATACTCAGTGATGTCTTGAAAGGTGTCAGCTTTGACAAAGGTGGAAACATTCTATCCCAGGTAATTAAAAACCTTAAGACGCAGGTTGAACATCTTTGAAATATCCTTTGGGGATCTTAGTAGGATCTTTGCAAGGATTGTTTAAGATCCTCAAGGCTTTGATGAGGATTTCACTGGAATCTTAGAATAAGCTTGTAGGATCTTGCGTGATCTTTGAAGATCCCTTTGTTGAAAGTTAAATAATGTTGTGCAGCCTGATCATGCAGTAACCATGACGATCTTTGGAAATCATTAAAAATGAAGTCCCTCAAACATCCTTGTAAGAGTCTTTAACAATCTTTTAAGATCCGTGAAATATTTTCAAGAGTGCCAGTGTCGGCAGCAATTCAGGAGGAGTCACTGCATATACATACATGTATAGCAATAACCTTCCTTAACTTTGCCTCTATGTCTGTTTTTTTTCCATTAGATTTCCTGACTTGAACTACTCCAAAAAGTTACTGCTATCAGAGCTCCCACTTCCTAAAGATAAATACTGGTCCATTGTGGCTTACAATCAATCTAAACTTTGTAACTTGTTGTTCTCCATGGAACTGAATCGCCGTCTGAAACCAAAAGGAGTGACATGCAATGCTGTTCACCCTGGAAACCTGATCTACACATCTTTGTCAAAGAATTCTTGGTTCTATTGGCTGTTCTTTCTTATGGCAAGACCTTTTGCAAAGTCATCAGTAAGTCAAACTCAGTGTATGAATTTTTTTGTTTACTGTCACATTATGAAGCTTCTCATTATAAAGAGAAATGTGGAAATTATATTTTATTATAGGTTGAACTGATCCACAATGAAAAGAAAAATTCTGATTGGTTCTCTTCGTGGTCCGAAGTTTTCAATGCAGACCGCTAAGATGAACTGCTCACGAATTAATCTCTGTGAATTGCTTTTTCAACAGTTCAATTCATTGCACAAAATAAACAGTAGAAAGTAGAAATCCTTCGACCCTTATGTTTGGAGGACAATTTCAGTCAAATGTTAATCCTCAAAAGCAAATATGAGAAATGTAAATAAAAGCTTACCTTTGGGGCATGCATATTTATCAGCAGATTAAAAAAATCCTTTATAATTAAATACTTGAACTAGCTTGTTCAGTTTATGTTAGATTATTGGTCTCGTTCTTGTTTTGCAAGTTTATGGACCTCGCCAGCAGTTCAGTCCATAAAGCTGTATAAAAAAAAACATTGACTAATATTTCTCCAATACGGACCACATGCTACATTGTAGGTTAATAACATGTAAGTATTAACCCACACACTGGTGACCCATTCACTACCTAAAAGTTATGTACAGTTTTCAAAATAATCTCTGGGCTGTCTCTTGGCCCTGAGTCATTTGACTGTCACCCAAATGTACTGCTTGAACCCTTTCAATCCCGTGGGAAAAATCACATTTTTTTTGGTAAAACAGTAACTATAGACCCAAAGACCACACATAATATACTGTTTAAAAGATATTTTTTTGTGGGCTACCACAAATCATACTAACAGCCATAGAGGAAGCGACAGTTTGAATTGAAAAGCGTTCAAAACGAAAAATGAAAAACTTTGAAAAATAATTAATGTCTCACTCTGCCTATGGTTGTGGTATTCCCTAAACTATGGCTCAATTTGTAGCTCTTGATGTGTGGGTTATTGTCAGATATTAAGTTGACCTTAAAAGTGTAAGACGAAAAAATTGTCTCATATAGGAGGGGTATGATGTTATGCTTCAAAAGACAGATGTCCAAGACCTTTATGCTGTTCAAAATTGATAAAAATTGACCAAATATTACTTGAGCATGTAATGGTATTTTATGCCACATGGCACTCTTGAGAGTGAGAGGGTTATTAGCGGAGAAGCCAAGCCCCATGCCTATATAGGAAAGAAAGGAAACCCATGAATTGATTTTCCCATGGTTATCATGGTTAGCGGTATTGTATGTGGGCATGTTGGTTTATAGTGTCCTTCTTTGATATTGGACATCCATGGTACGGGCAATTGACACCTGTCAAAACAAGGTATCTGCTGACGACAAGTATCATGTGATTATATCACAGGCTCAAGTTTTAAGCTCATCGAGGTCATATGTTTTTTGAAAGTTGACTGCTGGCCAAGTGCTGGTTTTCAATTGGATCGCAGGCTCATGTCAAGTTAACTTGTTGTCTGGAGGGTCTGGAGGCTGGTTAATGCTAACCCAGGATTATAACGGTTACCGGTAACCGAAATAGAAATTTTTCTTGTGTACAAATGTTTTTCACTGCTTTTGTTTTGTGTATTTTGAGAACTTCGAGATTATTCAAACTCAAAACAGAAGGCCAAACAACAAAAACAGAAAACCTCCCATAAAGTTACAAAACTCGAATCAAAATTCTCGCTTATCGTGGGTTAGCTTAATCGGGCTTTGAACATCCTGGCCCAGGAGCTCTGCTTTTAGGCTTGGCTAAATCTATATATTACCTGTGTTGTAGATCATTCTGAAAGTAAAAGATATCATTATTTTCACTTTTTTAAGTTATCTGTCAGTATCCTGTCAAAAGAGTGTTGGTCATCATCTTGAAAAATAAATGTCTATGGAGAATCTAATTTGTGGGCTGTTTATGTACACCCATTTCCTAGTGCCCACTTAACTTTATGCGTAATTTAAATATATTAATGAGTAGTTTTGATAGTACACATTGCAAGTATTAGAACTCTGTATCTGCTACATTTCACCTGTGAAAAGTGATACATCCAATCCGCCGGTTCCCATATAGCTTTCTTGACATGTGAAAATAAAACCAATCAATATCTGGATCCATAAGAGTAGAGCGACCCCATCAATCAGAGCACAAGCACTCAGTTGGCTTCAAAGTTGGTCAAGAGAGCAATGTCAAAGTTTAATTCTAGACTTTAGTATGACGTTCACATTGCAAGATAACTGCAGAAACGGGAATGAAAATAATTTTGTCTGTGATCTGGAAGTATATGGCAACTTTCCATTCCTTTTTTTCTCAGGAACAAGGTGCAGCCACTGTTGTATACTGTGCCACAGCAAAAGAACTTGATAAAGTGGGAGGGCATTACTTTAACAACTGCTGCACGTGTAAACCATCAGAGGAAGCTAAGAATCCAGAAACAGCTGCTAAGCTTTGGAAACTCAGTGAACGACTTGTCAGGCAGATCACATTGAATGAAGCACAAGTTGTGATTTGATGGTCCAGCAGCCTTGGTTTATGGGTAATGTAACATTCTATACTTACACCATGTGAATTTTACCAAGCAAGTTTTATTCACAAGTGATTGTTGGCAGCTTGCACAGGGAGTACTACAGCACAAGTGAATTTTGAACTCCACCTAGATCAGGGGTGACATGGGTGACATGGCAGCGTAATCTTTATTAGGATGCCCCAGCAATCAATTTTTCAGAACCTTTTAACACAGCTGGAAGCAGTGCTGAAGGAGAAATTTGTACTTCCCAAAAAAAAAAAACACAAGAACATTATGGCTGGCTTAAACTTACTGTCTACTGCAAAATCTTGAGACCTATTGTGCCTTCTACACTTAGTTCTCAGTTGCATAACAAGTTTGAACTGAGAAGAAAAAGGCTGACTGCATTAACAACCTTCCTAGATGGGATGCTAGTCCATGAGATCAGTTACTGTTAGACAGTATAACATTTTGTCAAGTACCTGTACTTGCAGTTATGTACTAAAAGCTCACCATGGTATTCCTTAGGGGTGAAAATCCATAGAAAAGCACTTTAAAACACCGTGGCACAATGAGTAGTTTTAACCAAAACGTCTTAATCTGATTTCACAAGTCCGGAATCATTTGGCTGTACCATGCCTCCTAACCCTAAATATATGATGCCATAAATTTTCATTAGCTAGTATACTATTAGCTGCATATATTGCTTTTAAGCAGAGATTTAAGAATGGTTTGTACATAAAGGCACACTTGTACATGTAAGTGAGAGATCAGTGTTCAAAATTGCACTCAAAGTGCTTCTTGTTCACTCTGGTGCACTGCCTCCCGGTTCTAGAGTAATAACATCAGTTTAATGCACTGAGACCCCTTTTTCCCTTCAAGGACATAAAATATGGACTTGACGGACTTCTGAATAATTATTAACTAACTGAATCACACTTTGTGTTCATAAACTATCGACACTCGTCATCATCATCATCATCATTATCATCTCATTTCTTTAAAACAGTAGGCACATAAGCCCTGTTGGCACCTTTAAACAATACTACACTCTTGAAAGGCAAAAGGGCTTTTTAGACTACAGTCGCTGTGGAACAATTCAATTTAACACACCTCAACATAACAAAGTCCAAGCCAGGTATAGCAGACATTATACTGGTAATCCATCAAATATTTTGCTCACATGCAATTGGTTTAATTGCATCACGTGAATGACTATTCCCCAACTAAAACTGCTTGTGTCGGATAATAAACACAACAGCCTCCATTTGACGCAAAAACATTCTTGAATATTAATTTTGTCCTTGGACATTGTCTGTTCCTCAAAGCTCACAGTTTTCCTCGAGCTACGCTCTCAGAAAACTCGTTGGAAGTTGTCCTTCAGTAGCATTTTGAATAAAATTGTGAAAGGTTCGATTGAGGCCTTACACTACTGTAAAACTGATGTTAAAAATGTTTAAAATCCAAGCTTTCGCCGATCCACGGCTTTACACCTGTATATAAGCCCCACGTGGAATATTTTTTCTTATCCCTGATGATGCCGTGGATCGGCGAAAGCTTGGATTTTAAACATTTTTAACATCAGTTTTACAGTAGTGTAAGGCCTCAATCGAACCTTTCACAATTTCTCAGAAAACTGTTTGCTTCTTAGAACAGATAATGTCCGCATACAAATATCCGAGCATATTTCCACGCCAAATGTAGGCTATTAATTGTTTATAAATCCTGTATATGAAATGTACGGAACAGAACCTCAATATAACAAAAACCCTTTCTATAAAAATCCAATCAAGAATCCAAAATGTATGTATAATATATCCCCATATAATGAAGAAATGACAACACACGACAGAAGTTTAATACAACACAGACCAACAAATATGAAAATCCTTTAATTTTTTAACTACAACAGATTGAACAACCTTATAGTTAACAGCTCAATATAAATGCAGACACTGTTGACACATCTATTAATCAACTTCCATATATTTGAAGGTTTCTTGAAGTAAAAGTCAGTGATGTTGCAGTTGTTCAAATTTTGTTGACCTGTTTAGTTTTCCAGTGCCATTGCTATGTATAGATCTGTACAGTTTACTTTAGCTTCATATAGACATTAAAGTACAATGATATTTGCCGTCATTGCTCAGAACCAGAAATGTTCGGTAGTGCAATGAAACACAGTTAAATAAAATTATTGATACCAACTAATCCTCGATCATTGTCATCCCCAGAGGCTGCGTCCCTTTTGGTCAGCACCAAGAATCACGACCTCTGGCCGGGTCCGATATTCTGAGCATGAGCAGAGTTTTTGTTTTGTATTCTAAGCCAATCACATTGGTCAGATTTGATGGAAAGTCCATGAATCATGGACTTCCAGTGTTGGACCAGCCCAGAGGTCATGATTTGGTGCTGACCAAAAGGAGCACACCCTCTGGGGACGAGAATGTACCTTGATATAACAAACATTTTGGTTATTTTTCCCCAAATTCATCATATCGAGGTTTTCAATATAACAAACCCACTATACAATGAACCAATTTCCCCAAAAACTTGGCACTTTGTTAAATCAAGGTTCCACTGTATAGTGGTTGAAACACCCTTGAAATGAAGGCAATAATTATTTTTATTATATGACTTGGGTTTGTAGCCGATCTAACACGTGCTCTGATTGGCTAATACTAGGGCATTATTCTCCCATAATGCCCACGG
>OZ026606.1:2705759-2708259 GCA_964020085.1 Micromussa lordhowensis | reverse complement strand
AAATTTACATTAACAATTTGAATATTGGAATACACTGGGAACAAAGGACTGCACATGCACCAACAGTAGCTGAAAAATAAATAATAGTAAAAAATTAGGTAAAATAAACAATGAAAAATAAATAAAAAGAAAGAGACAAATCCAAGTGTATGAGCTGTTGGTTTAGAGTTGGAATTTCCCACTTAATATACAGCATCTCTTTTACCTTAATTTGATAACTCAAGGCGGCAGAATCTAGAATCATGAAAGATTCTGCAGAGTGTGAGTCACAACAAGTCCATGATGACTGCAAGTGCTTGTAAACACGTGAAGCCTTGCCCAACACAAGGTGCTCCCCGGGACATGTTTACAAATGTGGCAAGTGGTGTCACCGATGTTTCAGGCATTACAGCCAGTACATGTGAATCAATAAACGACATGGCAATGGAAACATGTTTTGTAAAATAAAAGATGTTGTTTCCTTTTTAAATATTATTACTATTAAGAAGCTGTTTCTTAGGGGTGTTTTGATTGATGTATCTCCTTTAAGTGGCTATGTCCATTGTTCCCAATAATGATTAAGCAACAGAGCACTTTTTTCGTGTTTACATAGCCTCATCTAAACACAAGGAAGGTTGGGAGAATTTGGGACAGTTATGTACACTGTAATTTGGTTTTATCAACTGGGTTGATAATGTGAATTGTCCACCGTAAAGAGATTCGGAAGCTGACGTTTCGAGCGTTAGCTCTTCGTTGGAGCCCTTCGCTCCAACGAAGGGCCAACGCTCGAAACGTCAGCTTCCGAATCTCTTTACGGTGGACAATTCACATTATCAACCCAGTTGATAAAACCAAATTATCTTGTAATACTCCCACTGACGCAGCACCACAGTTTCTTTAGAAACTTGCCCCCTTCATTCATATGTACACTGTATGTATGCACGAATCGAAAATGTCACAACCATGTTTACATACTCTCATCTAAACATGCCTATCGACCAATGAGAGTACGCATAGTAGCACACGTTACATGTTTATCATCGACTCTCAACTACTATTAAGATCAAGGCCCTAAACAAGGGTTAGGACAGGTTACAAGAAGAAAAACACAACAGAAAATGTATAATTTAGAAAGTCAGGGTGACAAGTGGAATTGGCACCATCTCGTCTTTCAACAGTCGCTAAATAAATTGAGTTTCTGTAAGTTATTTGTATGCACACTTAACACTTACTGTAATGGGTTTTTGATCTCAATTCTACTGTAAAAACATCACCGCCTGCATCATGGACTAACTCATCTAGTGATCTTTGTGAATCTTCTGAGTTTTTACTGGGTCCACCTGTTGTTTCCTTTGGTCTGGCGCCTGGTGGAACATAGCGTTTACTAGTAGCCATAGTTTTCTTACGTCCTGTGTATCATGGACAAAAAGTGAACTTGGGTAAAAAGAGATTAGAACCTAGGAAATCTAAAAGATACACTCTGATTGGCCCAGACCCAAAGAGTTAGCCTGCATCTAAGCTCCCCAACGCTGTTTCTTCTGCAATGCGCGTCATTTGTTAAGTCCCTCCCACACCAAAGCAAAAAAAAAGATAGCAGTACTTGAGTGCTAAACTCAAACACAACCATTTTTATCATAATAAAGTAGTCCAATTTACAAGTACATGTAGGTTTACTGCTTAAGATTTGCAATTCAGAACATCAGAATTCAGAAGGACATTTGACTGTAGAGCGTTTTGACCCTGGGCAGTACTACATGTATGTGTGTCCTCAAAGGCTATGGTTTTTCAGCCATTTTGATCATAAATAGGGTCACTTAGGGTCATGTCATAGTCTTGAATTGGGCATGCTCTTGGAGAAGAAGCTACTTTTTCATCATTATCGACAAGACTGATCAACCAAAGCCCTTCACAATGCTTTTAACATCAGTCTCTACTAGGGAACTAAGTATAAGACAGGTCTGGGCATTGAAAATTGCAGATTTTGGCCATGAATAGGGTAAGAGTTTTGGGAAGCTGCACACACCCAATCAATTTTTGTCAGGGTATCCTTCCCTCGGTTTTCACTTGCGTGGCCAGCAGCTATGCAAATTTATTGGAACAAAAGAAAGTGTTTGCATAAGAAAAGAGATCAACTCCCACAGGATTGGTTTGGGACACCAACAAGGCCATTGCTTCATTGTTCTGGGACTCCAATTTGGCTGCCATGGCATCGTGTGAAAGCATGAATTATCGTAAAACTTGCTTCTGTTGTGGTGATCCAGACAGTTGTTCTATAGTGGTTTTATCCATATTTACCAGCCTATAGCTGGCAACTCATCCAAGTAACTGTCATGAAATTCTTATCCTTGTCTGTCATTTTGCAATCCCAGACCCAGGATGTGTTACTTGGTCCAAAGAAAATGGGGAAATCTATCATCACTCATGTGAACTTCTGTTCTCCTGCAATGTTTTGACTTCTAACATTAAGCTTGTTTGAGGAAGGTTGCCCCAGAGAAGTGTAAAAGTAAAAAAAGTATGCCTA
>OZ026606.1:2674059-2703059 GCA_964020085.1 Micromussa lordhowensis | reverse complement strand
ATGGACTGGCATCCCATCCAGGGGGGAGTAGAAATACCAGGCATGTTGGTGGCCCTAAAATTCCTAAAAATCCCTAAATATTTTCACTTGCCCTAAAAAACCCTACTTTTTCAGCTTTTTTTCGATTTTCCCCTAAAAATCCCTACTTTTTTCCTTTCTATGATGGTTGAGCGCGACTGTCATTGAAAGTGCTCTGCGTGGGTTCTACATTGGTCCTACCTGATCCATGCTAAGCATTTTCAAGACGCGATGTGCATGAGGTCTGGTGCACGCAACTGGTGTACACGGCTAAAAATCATATACTGTAAATTTGGCTCTTGTGAGCTTGTTTAAAATCAGATCACGTTGATATTTGGCAAGAAGTTGACGTTTGTGAATATCTTCTCATTGAAAAAGTTGATGTCTGCCTACATATGGTTGAAGGAAAGAAAGTATTTCAAAAACGTTGTCTAAAACGGGGCCATTTTGAATGCTCCGCGTAACATTTGGAGTCACTAGGCACATTTTAGAATCTCTCAGTTTTTATTTATTAAAGTTACCCACTTTAACTTTCTCCACAAAAGTCATTGCCGGGTTTATGGGTACTCATTATCTTAAAACAAGGACAGTAGGTAATCCAAAAATGAGGAAGTTACAGCAATTTACAGCAGGATTGTCATGTTATATACTTCTACATGGAAACTGAACCACAATTTAAAATATCGTTTTTGTTTTAGTTCCTTTTGTTATTGAGAAGATAAGAAACCAATTTTTGAAATACTCACAAGTTCAGCTTTCTTCCTTGGGTAATTCTTAAAAATAGGGAAAACCCACATCTAGACTATGGCCAAACTCGCAAGGTAAAAACAGCATTTTTTTGAAGGCAAAAATTCTTCAAGGCATGCGGTTGCTCTAAAATCAGTTCCTAAAGCGTGCCTTGGCACGAACAGTTTGTGCATAAAATGTGCCTGGGCTGTGCATGAGGTGTGCAACATATTTTTATTTGTGTGGGTAAAACGTGCCTAAGCTGTGCCTAAGTTGTTCCAAAATTGTGCTTTAGTTGTACCTAAACTGTGCCCAAGTTGTGCCTAAGGTTGTGCGTAAAGTGCTCGATCAGACCATGCCTAAATAGTGCAAAATAGTGGCAAAGATGCGTGTTTAAGAGCTCTTAAAGTATTCTTTAAACTTATCTGTGTGAGGCCTAAAAATAATCTTTGTTATTCAAATTAATGAATTTTAAACAGCACTCTATTCTATCTCTAACCACTTCTGTGAACTATTGTAACCGGCTAGGATATATAAGGTCAAAGAATCCCAGGAATCATTGTGATGCTTGTCCCAAAAACGTGCCTGACTGTTCATAAAATGTGCCTGAACTGTGCCTAAGCTTTGCCTAAACTGTTCAAAAGAGTGCCAAAAATGTCTCTTGCCTGTGCCTAAACCGTGCCTTATTTGTGCCTTTTTTGATTTTACCCTGTGCTGTTGCACCAAAACCGTGCCTTTCTCTGAAGAGCGAATTTGTGCATACGCACGGTGTTGCGCTTGTGTACACCAGTAGCATGCACCAGGCCATGATCCCTTTTCTGTCCAAGTCATTAATGCTATAAATTAACCAGTATTTCATTTGAGTATCTTTCCGTTTGGATAACAGTGGTCAAAAGGTTAGTTGAATTCTTCATTCTTTCCTAAATAAAAGCCCTAAAATAGCCCTACTTTTTAACCATTTATCCCTAAAAATCCCTACTTTTCAGAGAAAAAATCCCTAACTTCCCCCCTAAATATTGTCACAAGGTGGCCAACATGCCTGAAATACTCCTAGTCGCTTCATGCTACTGAAACTGGGATAAGCTCCGGCCTGATGAGCCACTAGGCTCGTGTGCACACTTTACCTTTACCTATCTTATTCACTGTTTCACTAGATGGACTAAGTGAAAGAGGGGCTACTCATCATAGTCTTGTTGTAGTTGTTACCCTGCAAAACTATAGAATAGAAGAAGTGTTTTTATTAACTGTTTGTGCTTTCTTTGTTTTAAAAGGCCTTCCAAGAAAACAAGTCTTAGACAAAAGATAATGGTCGGTACCTTGTCAGTGAGAAGGGGGAGTTGCGTAAATGGTTTGAAAAGGTAACCACTGATGCTATTACGAGTTTCTTCTCCTGATTCCTCGTAGTTACCTTCTCTAAAATGCGTACTGTCATATTAAGTACTAACCTAATGACTAGGTAATGGTGAAGTCTGCCTACAAACCAAGTGGTTCATTAGGCCGGAGCTTATCCCAGTTTCTGTAGCATGAAGCAACTTAGGAATATTTCTACTCTCCCCTCACACTTAATGACTAACTTAACTTTTAATATTACTATGTTTATTTCCAGAAAATAAGTGAGCTTGAAGGTGAGGTCACCTCTCTCAAAAGCTCCTGTTAATTGCAGACTTTGAGCTTGACAATGTAAGTGGCAGTTTTTGTTAAGATATTTGTTACATATGATTGCAGATAGTCCAATTTGTGGTGACGTAAAAAGTAGAGGAATCTAACAGTAACAATAGTTAAACTGAAAACTGTTGTAGTATGACTAACATTTATGAATTAAAAAACTAAATCATTATTTAAATAGATTTTTCCTTCTTGCTTTTTACAAAACTGAGGGTATTGAATCAGGAATTCACTGTATATACTTGTAGCTTGGCAGGCATGTTGGCAGGCTTGCTAGACTTCTCTCTAGGACGTATTCCAAGTATAAGTAAAAGCATAATTTTGTTATCAGCTTTAATTAAGATGTATTAATTTCTTCTTTTGTTTTGTTGTCTTGTCTCTTTTTTTTTTTCCTTTTCTATGCTTAGGCGAGCAAACCGTCACACTCGAGATAAGAAGCGAATGAAAACGAGACAAGTAGATTGACCTTGGCAGTAAAGGTAATTATTGTATGGCTTGGGTTTGTAATGCATGCTCTAATTGGCTAGTTCTAGGGCATTTCTCCTGTAATGCCCATGGGCTGATTACGGGCATGTAAAAACAAAGAAAACAGCGATACAATAAACAACTTACTGACCTCAGTCTTTACGGGAAAATCTAAAACCTCAGCCTTTCCATATTGACCTCACTATCGCTCGGCAAGTTCTTGGTTTGAGATTTTCCCATAAAGACCTCACTTGCTCAATAAGTAGTTAATAATAATTTACTGTCATGAAAGTAAATACTGAATCCTCTGATTATTACCCTGGTGTAAACAAGAAAGAAAACTTTCAAAAACAAAACTCACCAATTTTTATTTGCGGTGCTTGGTGATGAGAATGATTATGTTGAAGTCTCAACGTTAATCTCAAAAATTACTCATTACCATTAATCAAACTCTAGCTATTATGATTTCTTTTTTATGAGTTATTGTTCAATTCATGTAAATTCTAGTTATCTGTTAATGTATGTGTATACCTATTTGTTTTTTTATCTCATTCATTTAGCTTACCTGTTTTAAAATAACTTTTTGCTAAATATGATTGTAAATAGCACAACCCACCTCGATTAGCTTTGTCATATGTGGGTTGTGTAATCTTTGAAATTGTAAAATTCAAAATTATAAAAATAAAATTGAATTGAATTGAAATAGGGAGGGATGTTCATCTTTCACTTGAATATGTACAGTCTCTTGAAGAAAGTGATGAAAAAGTAAGAGTTCTGTAGTAAGTGGTAATATTCTCATTTTAAGCATAATTCGTTCCAGAAATGAAGCGCTTTGTTACAATAAAAGATTGGCAAAGAAAACAGATTTAGTAAGCATATCAAGGGATCATCATATAACAGCAATCTGGCATTATGTCCGATACTGTCTTAGTTGTTGAAAAAAGTTTTTTCGTCCGATTACAACTTTGTTGTCAAATTGTTTTTGTGGACATTTCACTACGGAAAGGTCGACTTTCAAAATTTAACCGTGCTGGGCAAACGCTGTCTTCAAAGGAAACCAATGAAATGATTTGATTTTTTGGTGTCATTTCTGCTGTCATCTATTCCAGGTCAAGGTCAAAGAAAACATTCTCCCTGCTGAAACTATACTTGAAGAACTGAAGCAGGAAGACTTAGATATGGTTAGTCTACCTCTAAACTTTTCTGATCTACTTGATCTTAACAGAAATTAATAAGAATACTCCAATTTCACACATGTCAAATTATCAGCGCTACATGAATTTTTTTAATGCAAACAAAATTCAACTTTAACTACCAGGCTTAAGTAGACTGTCTGTACACAGAGTACGATTCCTGTTACTGTGTACCTCCCCTGAACTTTCAAGTTATTGTTTGCACTTTTCAGTTTCATCTATGCCATGTGTCACTGCCTTGCAGTGGAAGCATCAATGATATCTGTGAATAATGATTTTATTTTTCTTGTCATCACTTCCAGGTCGCAGTAGAGGTTCACTATGCTAAGAATAAACTCAATGAGCTGAAACAGGAGGACTCAGACTTAGTAAGTACACCATTACCTAGTTTTCACTAGTGTACTGAGTTTACATTGCCAGGTAAAGGTAAAGAATCCGATCCCACCGACGCGTCGGCCAACACGTCAGCCAACGCGTCGGTCGACAGTCGACCGACAGTCGGCCAACAGTCGGCCGACAGTTGGTCAACAGTCGGCCGACTGTCGGCCGACGTGTTGACCACTCTTTGAACTTATAACGTACAAGATGCGTCGGTGGTGCGTCGGTGGCGTGTCGGTGACTTATTTGGGCCTTATTGAACTTAATGCTAAACATACCTTTTCCAAACTGAATTGAAGTGTCTTTGACAGAAAATTTTCACTAGGATATCAAACTAAGAAATATACTTTTGACCGCCATCTCGTTTTTCGTGTCATTAGAACCCAGTTCCCATTACGACAAGTGTTATTAGAACCCAGTTCTCACGTTGGCAATCACGTCGGCCAACTATCGGCCAACACGTCGGCCGACTGTCGACCAACGCGTCGGCCGACTGTCAATAAATTTTTTTTTTGTTTAACTTATTATTGACTTTTTCGGCCGAGACTTAAATCTTTATTAGGTAAACTTTATTGAGTTGGTCATTGACTTTTTAATACTTGGTGGCTCCTAAAGGAGCCGTTTGTTTTTTGTTGACAGAGCCCTCTAGGAATAGAAGGCATCCTCCTTGAAAAGTCAATGATCAATAAAGAGTTTTAACATAAATAAACATGTGATTAACTTGTCGGCCGACTCCCTTTGTTAACCGACCCTTGAAAAAAACATCGAGAAGACCTAGGTACTAGTGTTTCATTTTCAAAATGGCGGCTGTTTAGCTTTCATGTTTTCGTCCTTTCTTATGACGTTGTTCTTGCTTCCAGCTGAAAGACGTAACAAAATAAGAGTTAAGAACGGTAAGTTTTTCGATGAATGCATCAGTAGTGTGTCGGCCGACGTGTCGGTAGTGTGTCGGCCGACGTGTCGGTAGTGTGTCGGCTGACGTGTCGGTAGTGTGTCGGCCGACATGTCGGTAGTGTGTCGGCCGACGTGTCGGTAGTGTGTCAGCCGATGTGTCGGTAGTGTGTCGGCTGACGTGTCGGTGGTGTGTCGACCGACGCGTTGGCCGACGTGTTGGCCGACGCATCGGTGGGATCGGATTCTTTACCTTTACCCATTGCCAGGTGTGACATGCTTTTAAGGGTCAAATACATCTATTAGATGCTTGCAATTTTTTTCAGCTATGTGTTTAAATCAATGGTTTTGAGGCAAAAAACTCAGTTTCAACTATCAGAGTTTTTAACGCACCGACAATGCGTGTTTCAATCATTGACAACATCTTGATAAAAAGCAACTGAAACACCAAGGTAACAAAGGTGTCATTGAAGTCAGAAGTTGGAAAGTGGCACCTTGTACTACAGTGTAAGGGGTGATAGGGATTTATAACATCATACAGGGATATCATTGCTCATGTTTTTATGGCACAGTTATATTCATGAAGAATTTTAATGCATGGTTTTTGTATTAAATTCTCATACAGTCATTACGCAATGAGGATGAAAATCTTGAGCCTCCTGCAAGACAGGCTAAGAAGGTAATTTATTACATGGCAAGCCCCGAGAGCGGGCAAGATGAATCAAATCCTGCGCTGTTATTGGCTACCCGAGCGGGCAAGATGGAGCTATCTTGACCTCACACTTGGTCAATAACCGATATGTATTCATTGATATGCATTACTTTGATCTTTTAATTGCTGTTGGTTTGGTTCTTCGTTTTTGAACTAAATACGTATAAAGTCAACTCACTCAACCACCCCCAACCCACTGAGTGTATATATTGTATCTTCAACAGGATTTCTGAAAGGACAAGGCAGAATTGGTGGCTGTTTTTTACCCCAACAAATTCTTTAACCCGTCTATAAAATTTCTTGACTGGCACCCAGGAGAAGTTTTTGTGCATAGAAGTGACACGGAGCAAGTGGAACGAAAATATGTATTCAGAAGAAGATTGAGGGTTGAGCTCAAAGGGAAAAAGGAGTTTTCTGTCAAAGACTATGGCAGCATCGAGAAGGATTACAAAGAATTTAAAAAGAACTACCTTCTTGAAGGAAAAGGTGAGGTCTTAGGTAGTAGAGGGTGAGATTCAGTAATCAGTTCAATTCAATTCAATTCAAATAAATGAAGGAAATCTTCATTTTATTTTCATTTAAGGTTAGATTAACTAAGAGTAGGGCACGTAGTTCCCGGTGTTGTGGGCTATCTCTAGTTTCATCACACATTTCATGCATGGGTTGGGTGGGTGAGTGAGATCAAATATGGTGGACTGATAGCAGCAGCCAGAGGCGCCTTAACAAGCTGACGTCCGATCTCACTCAATAGAATATTATTGTAAACCGCCATGAGACATGATGTGATATGTGCGGTATATAAATTCACATTCATTCATTCAAACAAAAAGTCAATGCAGTGGGACTGTTACATTTAGTGATAATAATTGCTTCTCCTATTCGCATTGACCGTGCTAATTAGGTTTTTTGTGGTTAGGAATTCAATCAGTTATTGTTTCTTTTTGTCAGTAGCAAAGCTACAAGAGTTGAATAGCAATAAAGACTCCGTTATTTTCTACATTTGGCTAAAAGTCGATTGTCATCATCCAGTGAAAATGTCACTGCGTTTTGCAAACCCTTTTGAAATGAGGAAATTCCAACCTTTGGGATCAGGCAGACTATAAAACAAAAGTTTTCTATTTATTTTTTTTTCTCTTCAGGTGGATTCTGCATGGAACCTAGACAAAAAAAGCCAACCTACTGGCAACTGTTGCAGAAGTTAACAATCTTAATCAGCATTGCTGATTTTAAAACAATAGACCCAAATGTTCGGAGAGAAGACTACAAAAAGATGCGCCACTTTGCCAAAGAGAACATTTACGGCAACCTTCCTATTGGTTGGTGAATGACCAGGTATGTAGATACTGCTACTGCAGATCAGTTAGTTCTCGCTATCAGTGTGTAACAGTCAAGCTACATTGCATGGAAGGTTCTTCTGTATTCAAAGTCTCACCTTTTGATGCGTTTTTGATCATACCATATGCGTTAATTAATGCGCATTTCCTCTTTCCGTAGCTCCCCGAAACTAGAGAATTCTGCTATTTTTATTATTTCAGGCTATAATTTCATTTTATGACAGCGAAAATGGGAAATACATGCCTTCCTTCTTTAAAAAATGAGAGGTATGGACATTTTGTTTTCCCTGACATCACCTGTATACTCTATACAGGGTACTTTTAGGTCGATGTAACGGAATTACAAGTATTATTGAATCCCCGGTTTTCTAGAATTGACCCCTGATTTCTTTTTCTCCCTTGGCAATACATCTTTGAGAAATTTACCCTCATATTTTTGAACTCCATACTTTTCAAACTGATAGTTTCCATTCCATTGGATAATTGAAGAAATCTAGATTTTACTCTATCAGGTGCAATGAATGTACTTTTGCATATCAACACAACATTTTGGTGATATGGGGATTCTGCAGAAAGTTTTCTGTAAACGAGGATGCTTTCTTTTCACCCTGGGGGCCGAAACAAGGTAAACTTGTGGACAATATAAAACGTTGAACCACCAGCACCCATTATCATCATCATTATTGAGCAAAACATCAGCAAACTGAAGGCATTCAGTGAACTGTATAATATCTTTATTAAATTACATCGATTGCATTCACGGAATGTGCATTTTCATTCCCTGTCAAAATGTCATGTAAAATAGTTCAATTTAATCTATAATTGACAGGAATGTCCCGGTTCAGCTACACATCAAGGAAACATACTCAGAGATTTCTGACACTCAGAAAAACAACGATTTAAATTACATTTAAAACAGTTCACTTTTTGTCGCCCTAAACATCATGTATAGCAACGCTTCCTTTTAAAGGAAAATTTCCTTGATTGCAGCACTTTCTTCCCAATTCTCTGTCTCTGGGATGACGTCATCACAACTTAATTCTCGAGAAGCCTCCCATATTGCAAAGTCATCATCATCAAAGTCCAGGATGGGAAACAGGGGCGGCTGGGGCACCGCCTTGTTCATGTCATTCTGTGAGCGCACTCGACGCAGATTTTCCCGCCATTTTTTGGCTTTTTCCTTTGGATCACCGCACTGCAGATCATTCCAAAAGAAATTTGCCTTCCTTTCCATGGCTTGCAGTTTTTCCTCTAGCGCCATTTTACGAATGCCGCATTCACTGTCAAGAGAAACGACGTGTTTTTAATTTAAGGGAGTTTATCTATGTACCCTGGAGTGAATAATATTGAAATGACTTGAAAGTTACTTAGCGCTAGGCAGTGGTGCGTTAGTTTGCTCGTGTCTGAAAGGTAACTTACTGTACATCTTACTATCACACCATGGCGAAAATGACTTTTTAGGAAATTGAATTTTAAGACATAGGTTTCCCCACAGATGCAAGATAAATTATATCGTCTTGCTATCTGTCTACATACGAAGGCCAAAAATATCCTTCTATTAAATCTATTCTGTTGATTTGCTCTATTTAAAATTCTTCCAGTTTTCCAGTCTCTTATTTGCTTTTAGTTCTTCATACTCACATGATCTCAGACATCAGCATTTGGCGCTCTTCTAATGCTCGGCCCAGTCTACTCTCAGTGAGTTGTACTTGAGCCATCAGATGACTTCTGGTGTTTCTCGTCATCTGTTCTTTTTCTTCTGCAGCTCTTTGTCGCTGCTTGCATAACTCTACAGTGCTCCTGTGTGCAGACATGAAACAATTAGCATGCCAATTTACAAAGCATTTAGCTTTGCCGTTTCTGTAAAAGTTGTGTTCGTCCGCAAAACTTGCGAATGAAGTGTATATTGTGAGGCCTTGGGTTGTTTTAATGTCAAATTTTATTGCAATCAAGTAAAGACGGAGTGACAACGCGATGTTATTACTTGACAAATGTACAGGAACAAAGTTAAATCCCAATTCTTACCTTGTAGTTTCAATATCTTCTTCAATTATTCTGATTGTTTCATGCAAATTGCAGAGTTCATTTTCCATTTTTCTCCTGGAGGAAAAACAAACAGTATCTGTTATCCGTAAAAACAATAGCAACAAAAAACTGAAGAAAACTTATCTAACAAGCGTCCATAACGATTCTCACCTGGACTGGACTTTTCTTTGACTGAAACCAAAACAGTTTAAACGTCTGAAGAATTGTAAAACACCCATACTCACAAATTCGAGAACAAAACTATCAGGAGAAAATTTAACGCGCAACTTGCACAGTGTTCTTCAACTGAATGTGTCTACGTACGTTGAGTGACTATTGTGATGTTTTTAGCACGACACGCGCGCGCTCGTGCTCGCGCAAGTTAACGTGATTACCATTCCCAGGCAAAAGGTGTTTTGAGTGGAAAATGAGGAACTCTTCTATTCGCTAATCAATTTTAAAAACTAACTTCCTCGTTGTATATTTGGTAAGGATTATAGCCAACGAAACATAGCTCTTCTGTTTTCAGAAGATTGGATTTGATTAAATCTCGTTTTCGCCGGGACTTTGTCACTCTTTCACTCTTCGTATGATAAGCATGTAAACCTGTTTTGTGATAATGTGCAATTCAACTGGTCGATACACCATGCAGTCCTTTTGACGTCATTCTTTTACTGGCTTCTGTATTCTTTTTACCAAAGAAACTGTAACTTTTGTGTTATATGGCCTTTTTAATTATCGTCACATGACGGATTGTTAGAAAGTTTTTCTAAGTTCATACAGCAAACAAAAATAACAAAATCGGTCAGGTGGATATTCTAGTAACTTTGTTTCTTACAGCAAAACTTTAGCTTTTCAGTTAGACAAGCTGCTCTCACATCTAAGCTCGGTCAAACTATTTATTCAATGCTGATTTATAGCCCCGACTTGCAGTAGGTTGGAGAAATTTCTGGTTTACCAATCAGAGTTTTTTTTTAGTTTATTTATAACCTTACAAACATTTTCCAAGCGTGTCAAAAAAAAAAAAGGAAAAATTGTTCCGAACTGTATTCGAACATGTGGCTGGGTGGATTGAGGAGCGAGAATGATCTCCACTACACCACGCGGTACACACATGAACTGGTTGCTGCAAATAGTTAATCAAATAGTAAAAGCGTGTGCTATGATTGGTCAGTGGTTTTCAAAAAGAAACATTAGCCAATCACGATAGCTTGTTCATATTTTTTGAGTGTCTCCAAAATAAAGATCTAAGAATGTAAAAACATTAAAGATGGATGTTGAAATAAACTTATCGTAGAAGCCAATCTCAAGCTAAAACAGCAAAATTAATTTTAAAGTGGTACTATGATCAAAGTGCCTTGGAACACAAGGTCGCCATAGAAACGTGAAATCGGGTGACCAAACGATGGATCTGACACCGAGATGTCCCTCGATAATGTTTAAGAATAGGCATAACATTTGGCTGTTTGTGGCGCGGGGAGGGGTGGGGGCGGTAAAAGCTGTTTTAGTGCGGTGATTTTGAGGTCAATCCGGGTATTTTGTGCGACCCTCCACACCCCCACCCCCTTCCCCCAGGTTAAACATCCGTCAAAATTTAACGCTTGTTGTTCTTATGTTATAAATGAATCTGGTACACGACTTTCTTGGGGAGCTCAGCCGGCCAATTTTGCTTCAGTTATTTACTTCCGTTTTATTTTAAAATGATAAAGCAAACAAGCAGAGCGCAGAACCTTTCGATTTATTCTTGGGATCACAGTCGTTCACTGCCTCTCGGATCCTGCAGTTTATTTCACAAGTTCTTAGAGCAATAACAAGCTATAACGTAACAATGCCTCCAAATTGTTAAAATCAACAAATTGACGTCAGTTTTTCATGCGTCTGTCCTGTTATTGATCATAAATTTCGTCATCACATTGTCAAAGTAGCTGTGGATCCGCAGACTACTTTGACAATGTGATGACGAAATTCATTGTCAATAACAGGACGGACTCATTAAAAACTGACATCAATTTGTTTTTTACGATAACAAATGGTCGAATTGCCCGCTCTCGCTCGCTGACGCGTCGCACGAATTTTAAATTCATGTGTCTGTCCGCATATTGACGATAAAAATTAGCCAATGAGCGCGCGAGAATTTCTGCAGTTATCGTAAAATAATTAATAGAGGTAGTGTTTACAGCGGACGAATGAAAACAGAGGTTCCAGAAAGGAAGTGTCTTATACTGGAGTCTCTCAAGCTTGGTCTCATAGGTCACGTGTATGTGCCGCCCTTTATGTTAAACTATTATTCCTCAATTTACTTTTTGGTCGTAATTTATATTCAAATTACTCGTAAAATAGCGATTGACAATATTGCTGTAACTGAATGCTGAGAAATTGTTTTCATTTATTTTCAGGTATTCAGTCAAGTAAAGCAGTAAGGCCTGGGCGAACTGTTGATGATCTCATTTTGGATTGATCATACACCACGTATGTCTTAAAGTTACCAGTCGATACGTTAATATATCTACCGTAAATACCAGTGACAGGTTACACATATTTTACTTCTGAGAAATATTTTTTTGTTATCGTACAGTGTGTAGCAAAAGTAAATTTTTTTAGAGGAGTTGAAAACTTGAACTTAAAAAATAATATTTGCTACTGCTGAAGGGACGGTAAAAGTTCACAAGAACAAAACAGAAATGAGAATGGATAGGACTGGGAAAGATTTAGACCGATAACATTTCAAATCTGTAGATACGTCATTCCTGATTTCACATGTTTCTGACTAAACTCCTTATCAGTACTAAGAGACGTATCACATTCTTTGTAGTTTGTTATAATAATATTTATTTTGTATCATTCTTTGGAAAAGTCAGATTTTGTTCCCGCAACATGAAATAGTGATGATAAGCTAAGGAAAAAGTTATTGTTTTTTTTACGTAAGGGAAGGTATTCCTTAAACTGGCGCCCTTAACCTTCTTTGCACGAATAGAAATAGAGGGTTTTCATTTTAGCCTGGTTAAAACGCTTTACATGTTTTTGTACTTGTTCACGGAAAACTCGGTTAGGTTAATTCGTGATCTTTCGTTCGCAATTTTTGCAGTAAATCGCCGAACAGGCGTTTGTAAGTCTGTTAATTGTAGTTCTGAACTGAAAGGATGTTTTTAAAACCTCTGAAAATTGCACGTTTTAGAATCTTTGTAGTATTCGCGGGAAATAACGGTCGTCATGTAATTGAATGTTATCTTTCTCTTAGGTTTTGTAAAATATCTCTTTCACGTTCATTTAGCTCATATTCTAGTTTCACAACTGCAGGCAATCGAGTGTTGTTACACCAAGCGGCAGAGTAAAGTTTTACTGGATTTTGTTAATATTGCCGTTACACAGCAAGGCCGCCGCTATCAGAGGAAAATAACACAAGGTTCGTAAACTAAGGTTTTATTTTGATCGCATCTTGACAATATAGCGGACATGACGAAGAGTTACGGACTTTATTTGACTCTGACAATGAGTACACTGTTATTGTGCGCGAAAGATATGTACACAGAAAATAGGTTTTGATAATTTTTATTGTATTTTCTTTGTAATAAATTACAAAATAAATTACTTTTATCACTCTACAAACTTGTGTCAGTTTAATGAAAGCTATGCTTGCAAGACTCTTTTGCAGATGCCTTACAAAATGCGAGTCACAAAAAGAAAAACTCATTCTTGGAACGAAAGCAAAACCTGATGTGGAACACCGCCACCACCACTAACTAGCATTTATTTTATAGTATATAGCAAGAGTTTAGAGATCCCATCCTTGTGGTACATTGACCTCTAATACGCATGCGTATAGGTGAGTGTCTTAGTTGTAAGAAGTGGAGTATACTGTGTGTGGTAACTGTAACTAACTGGTAGCTTCGTGTTGTGTAACCCGAACTTTAAAACCGAAGTTCAAACTCCGGGTTACACTACACGAAGTTGTCAGCTACTGACAGTTACCACACACAGTATACTCCACTTCTTACAACTAAGACACTCACCTAGTACGCATGCGTATTAGAGGCCACTGTACCACAAGGACGAGCAGTCCAAATCTTTGCTATATACTATAAAATAAATGCTAGTTAGTGGGGAGGTGGCGGTGTTCCACATCATTTTTTGCCTTCCTTCCAAGATTGAAAATTTTTCTTTGACCACTTCTCAAAACTGGTCATTTTCAAGGCTTCTTAAAGAGAGAGCGCGCTGGTGAACTTATATACAAGAAACGTTTCCCGCCAAAAGACTTAGAAAAAATTTTACTACAGAGTATGATACGAAACGCGCATGCGTAAGTACGAAGTTGTACCACAAGGATAAGCACTCTAAATCTTTGCTATATACTATAAAATAAATGCTAGTTAGTGGTGATGATCACTTCTTAAAGTGCCCATGTCGTCAAATTTTTTATTTTCTTATCTTATTCTATATATCACCCTATGATCTTCTGCGAAAGAAAAACTCGATTTGGATAAAATGCAATATTTTTTAGGAGTTTTAAAATCGTTCAAATTTGCCGCCATTTTGGTCCACCATTCGCATCAGTTGATGACGTAGATTAAGGAACACGTGACTTCAGGCTTGACTCACCTCGCTTGTTTTACCTCTGTAAATGTAGGTTAGTAGCTCATACAAAATGCTGGAAAGAAGCATTTTGCATGGACTACGAAGCTAAATTTACAGAGGTAAAACAAGTGGGATAAGTCAAGCCTAAACTCACACGTTCCTGAATCTACGTCACAATTCTGGGCATGTCGATGCTGTGATCAGCGGCACGGGTCGACCGCAAGAAAATAGGATTTTCAGGTTTTTAAAACTTCATTAAAAGATCGCTTTTTATCCAAATCGAAAAAATTTTTCGCAGAAGTTCATTGCATGAAACATAGAATCAGATGGGAAAATAAAACTTTTGATGACATGGGCACTTTAAAACTGGTCATTTTCAAGGCATCTGAAAGAGAGAGTGCGCTGGTGAACTTACATACAAGAAACCTTTCCCGCCAAAAGACTTAGAAAAAATTTACTACAGAGTATGATACCAAGCGCATGCGTAAATGCAAACTTGTACCACAAGGATGCGGAGTCAAAATTCTTGCTACAAAGTATAGAGCAAATGCTACTTAGTAGTGCCTGGCGGCTTCGCTTTCATCCAAGACTGAATTTTATCTTTGGTCTTTCTGTTTGTCATTTCTATGGCGTCTGAAAAAGAAGAGAACGAGAGATTAAAACAAACAAGTATTTCCCGCTTAAAGACTTAGATAAGGCATCCAAGAATATTAGACTTATACAAGCCTTCAAATGGTGAAAAGACATCGATGTAGCGGAACTAACCAAGCAATATTTACTGTTTACATGCGCGTGCAGTTGCACCAAAAGCAGAACTAAAACTAATCGTAGCCGCGAAATTTGCTTGCATACTTTAAAGGGGCTACGTCACGGTATTTTGAGTTATTTTTACTATCAACAAAATAACCTTTTAATTGAAGGAACCCTGAAAATAATGCTTTAGAAAGATAGGAAAACACTAAAGAGATAATAATAAGCCATAAAGGAACAAGGATGGTTAAGGATGGAGAAGATTGACACGGATTACAAACAACAAAATTGAAAAACTTAGGCTAAATTTTTCAAACCGTTTAACCGTGACACAGCTCCTTTAATAGTTTTTACGCCCAAATTCACCATGAAAGGCTTCGAGCAGTTGAAGCCTGTTTATCCTATATTAACCCTTTTCGAGTTTTATTGGCTTGAATACTTGCGGTTGTTTACTAATTTGAATAAATCTTATAATAAAACAGCAAACAGCTGCCTATTAACCCTTTTTAACTCGAGCTTAATTTTTTGTCAGCGATTTTAAATTTGATAAACGATTGACTTAACTAAATGTTTCGGTGTTACCGAGGTCAAATTAAGCCGAGCTCAAATATTTGAATCCAGAGTAAAGATGTTAACGAAACGACTTACCTCACGCTCACAGACAAATACCAAAAGAACTTTCCCGATAGCGAGCAAAATGTTTCCAAAGCCATCTTCTCAAGCTTTATAACTGTTTGCTGTTGATACCTAAACGGAACAAAAATAAACAACAATATTTTACTCTAATCCGAGAAATATAATAAAAATAAAAAGGCAACAAATGAACGGGAATACGGTAAACTCATCTATTACGTTTTCTTTTGCGCAACATGCGATTTCACTGACTGCAATAAACTAACTTTAAAAACACCAAAGCACAAACAACCAACGCCACCGTTTTCTTCCCTATGACTGTTAATGATAAAATACGTTTAATTATCTTGGAAGGTTGTGATAGATGTGAAAATGACAAATTTTTACTGACTTGGCTATTTCACGTCTTATTATACCCGTTTGTGTCTGGATTAGCAAATTCTTATTCAATAAATTTAAGATAGAAAAATAAAAATGAGGTAGAATGTCCCGGAAAAATAAAAGTTCACTACAAAAGTTACATTGTGTGCGTTGCTGATGTTCCTGCTGCTGACCAGAGTGCGTGCTGTTAAGCCTGGTATGAATTGCTAGTTAATTTTTCAGAGACCTCAAAGAAACAACGGTTGGCGTAGTGGTTTGGGGCGCACGTCTCACAGCCGAGCGTTGAGAGCCTAAGCAGGTCCAAGGTTCGAATCCTGGTACTGGCGCACAGAAGGATTTTTTTCTTTTTACAAACTGCCATAATTTGAAGGTGCCTTCCGCATTGTAAGATATTTTATAAAAAAACAAAAACAATCACTTATATTGAACAAAAAAGGCAAAGAATTTATCTCCCAATCTATATACCCTGAAGTCCAACCAAAGGCGGATACATCCTATACCATATATGGACTGGAAAAGACGTGCTTCCGCCGGCTTTCGCAACTTTCTTGGAATAGAAACTTTAGCTCGCTGTATCCGATGTTCTTTTTGTCCCACATTCGTTTCTCTATAATATATGGCCGACCACATTTGCAGGGGCTCCCGGGCAAATTGACGCGCTGCGCTGTAAGGATGATTTTAACCCGCCTGGTTTGACCATCAAAAAGTGCGCCAGTAAATAGTGAGAAAAAACCTTTTCCGACTAATAATGAATTAATATTCTCTACTCACTGATTTAAGTTAACTTCTGGTCCGTCTGTATCCTCATGGTTGGGTGTTTTCATCCTTGACTTCCTGTAATCAGATAGAAAACTGCGGAAGAAAACCGCAGTTAGTTGAAAACAATATATGCACGAAGACAAACTGACAAGGATAGTTTAGTGGTCTCCATAAAGTGTATGTCTCGGTATCAGTTCTTATCTCGCGGGTAAGTTTCTATTCCCATCCCCGGTACAAAGCATGTAGACAGACCAATTGTTCCTAAACAAGTTTCGTATTTTGTGCCAGCAATTTGGATGTAGGACCAGCCTATGCTTCACAGATCAAGAAACTCAGGAAGAGAATTTGCAGGGTGGAACCAGCTCCCTTGTGGGCCAGTTCTTACACCCAATATCTCTTGTACAAAGCTCAAGATCCATTCAGCGCATGCAGACAGTCCAATTGTTCCTAAACATAATTCTTATCTTGTGCCGGCAATTTGGATGTAGGACCAGTCTATGCTTCACAGATCAAGAAACTCAGGAAGAGAATTTGCAGGGTGGAACCAGCTCCCTTGTGGGCCAGTTCTTACACCCAATATCTCTTGTACAAAGCTCAAGATCCATTCAGCGCATGCAGACAGTCCAATTGTTCCTAAACATAATTCTTATCTTGTGCCGGCAATTTGGATGTAGGACCAGTCTACGCTTCAGAGATCAAGAAACTCGGGAAGAAAATTTGCAGGGTGGAACCAGCTTCCCTGTTGGCTAGGTCTTACATCCATCTCCTGTAGAAAGCTCAAGATCCATTCAGCGCATGAAGACATTTCTTGTTATCTCGTGCCGGCAATTTGGATGTAGGGCCAGGCTATGCTTCACAGATCAAAACACTTAGGATCAAAGAGATTTTTGGTGGTATATTCGACTCCCTTGAAAGGCAGGTCTTTCATATATGATCTGTAGAACGCATGGAAACAGTCCAGTTTTTCCTAAACAAGTTTCTGTTGTGATCAATTGTCCGACCAGTCTGTGCTTTACAGAGCGGAAAATCCAGGGGCTGATAGAATCGCTTTTTTTTAACTGAAATGACGATACGTGAAACAAGTTTATACTTACTTTCCTTATTACTGTCGCGCCTCCTGTGCCAACGCAAAGAAATGTACAAAGAATCAAAACGCACGTGCAGAACCATTGTTCTGCTCATTAAACCTTTTGTTTGCTGACGTTCTCGTTGCCGTCGCCGTCGTGATTTGCTAAAACTTCCTAATATGTAGCCTGGAGGAGACGGGAGAGACATAAATATTACATGATAAGTGAATAAAGATGGTGAATTTTAAAGTGCCCCTGTGATCAGAAAAATCACTTCCTTTTTTTCTTGAGATTCTGAAAGTGTGTCTGCTTAACACTTGACTGGCAAAATTCTGACCTTTCATTTTTATCCAAAGGCCGTTTACTTTGAGTGTAAGTTTTGGATTTCACGATCCGCCATCACTCACGTTCAAACCTGACCGATTTGTCCTCAGAGGGTTGGATCCGGGAAAAGTCACGTCAAAGGCTCACCAGCTTAAAATTTCAGCGTGTGAACGCAGCTTATTATGTATGCAAAGTGCGAGTTTAAAAGTGTGAAAGCCCAAAACTCCCGTGCTGCATATTAAGGACGTTCGCGCCCATTGCTACTGCGCATCTCTAGTGCGCAAGCTATTCATTGGTCACGCGCGTGCCACGTCATTTTCAAGCGCGCGCACCGAGTCGAAAACTTAACAAAATATAGAGCTGATGACCTTTGCGTTAACTTGGTGTGCGAATATTTTTGTTGAAAGCTCGGTGACCCCCACTTTTTTTTCGACAGATCACTTCCTTTTTTGACTCTCTACATTATACTAAAAAACCCAAAAAATCTGTGTGTGGGAAGTTGTAATTATTTGTCATATACTATTAAAAAAGGGTCGAGTTGATACATGGAGACAGGTGTGCGTGAGTTAGAAGTTGTCTTTTTTAAGGCTAATTCTAGCAGATTTAATGACATATCTAGCAAAGATCTATCAATTAGGCCTATGTAAGCCGTGTTAAACACTCATAGCTTAGAGATGATTCTTCAACTTAAATATATGCCGATAGTAATGAATCCGGCCAGAATCGCCTCGAATGACTGAGAATCGTAGCTATAGTCTGAGCTACGCTTTATCTTGAAAACGAGTTCGGTGACCCCCGATTTTTTTTACGTTTTTTATCTACTCTTATCATTTTCTACCGTCAGTCAAAGTTTTAAAAAAATCTGTGTGTGGGAAGTTTTTGGGCGCGAACGTCCTTAATTCTGCTGCGTACACACGCATTGCATTCTTAAACTAGTGAGCCTTTGACGTCATTTTGTCCTCGATCCAGCTCCCTCAAGAACTTAAATTTAGTAATGGCGGATCATTAAATAGGAAAGTTCCAGTTAAAATAAACAGGTGCCTTTTTTAAACCAAGGATTAAAACTTGGGTCATTTAGTGTTTAGTTAACATAGTTTTGAAATCCAAGGGAAAAAAAGTAATTTATTTTTTGTCACAGGGGCACTTTAATCTCGGTGATGAAATCAATCAACATGACACGAGCGTGGGACAAAGGAAAAATCAAAGACCCCCAACTTGTCATGGGTTCGATTCCTGTCGGGGACTCGCATTTTTTTCTCTGTCCTACGCTCGTGTCATGTTGATCATTCACCCACCTTTCACATTGATATTAGCTGTTATTTCCTCGTAAGCTTCTGCCAACTAAACAAATTAAATTGAATTAATATTAAATTAAATTAAACACAATATTGTCTAATTGCATTCTTTTGAGGGGGAACATAGTTATAACCCTGTAATTAACCTTTTTCTACCAAACTCAAAGTGCTCTATCAGCAAACCCGTGGTTTCGCATTGAATGATGATTGACCTAACCTTTGCGTAACGTCGAATTACCCTTTTGTTAAAGAAATAGGTCCACAATGCGTACATGTGTGGCTTGCGGGATATTCTAGGTTTTATCCCGAGTTACTTTATTGACTTCTGGCATTACTCGTTACAACAACAGTCTCTTTTAAAAAGCAAAAGAGGAAAACCAAGTGACTCGTTCCCTATTTTCACTTCTTTTGTATCTCAATCTCGAATGACTTTGAATGCATACTGTTGCGCGATGAAGCTCGCCGTTCCGAATTAATGACTGCCACAAATCGTATAATTATTGATGTTTAATGATGATTGTATGGACCATTTGTAGACAAATATTCGTAGACAATTATTCGATCTGAAACAGGAGATAAACGGCTATTGTAAGTTACTTAAACCTAAACTGAATCGCTTACAAAGATATCTCTGAAAGAAGAACTCGTTCATACAAAGTTCACTTACTTCTGTGGCGGGTCGTCACATACAGGTTAGCAAATATTTCTTTAAACTGGTTAGCCTTTGTTTTCAGGAGAGCGATTGAACCGTGTCTTAGCCTTGCGAGGAACTGTTTCAAAACTAACTATTAGTGAAATCGGAGCTCAAAGATCAACAGAGATCGAAATCAAGGTCAATCAATGTCACAAATCATACACTCCGCACTGCAGGGTTCTTAATTATTACTTAACTTGACCAAACACATAATATATGACAGACAAGAACAGGGAGGCCAATTCTCGCTTGAGCCGCTCTACCTTGTAAATTTCTCTTCGCCTAATTAAAACAGATAAAGATTGCCCAACATGTTTTTCTTGTCGCTTAAACACGAAAGCTACAGGGGCACCCAACGACCGAATCTTTCCAACTAGGTCAGAAGTGTATAAAATGGATTTCTCTATGTTCTAGAAGCCTGTTTAGTGAATTTGGAGCTGCCCCAAAAATATATCCATCGGTTATTTTAGGGGAACTTTAGTACTTTCAAAAGTTCTAGGGTCCTTTTTGGCCTCATCCGAAAGTTTTGGTGATCCTGATTGGTCCTGTCCAAAGTTCGAGGACTGGGACGGATCTAGGGGGTTAGGAGGGATTCTGTCGAACCCCCGAAATTAAATGAGATATTGTAATACGCTGACTTGGCCTCAAAATGCCGGAAATCTCTTTAACCCGCTGCATCCGATGTTCTTTTTTGTCTGACATTATTTTCTTTATAATATATGGCCGACGGTTTCATTATGGGCCGGGTAACGAGCAAATTGACCCGCTGTGAGGATGATTTTTACCTGCTTGGTTTGGCCATAAAGAGCAATTTTTTCATACGAAGTTAAAGTTCAAACAGGTTTGCCTGCCTGTGAAATCCACTTGCCATACCGCTGAAAACGATGATTTCATTATGACAAAAGTTCATTTTATCCAAGTTCACTATTTACAATGAACATGATGATGATCTCAATGATCGAAAACGTTTAGTGTACATAGTTTGAGCTGCTTTTTACCTAGAACATTTTTTACTCACGAGGCAGTTCTTTTTTGTCTTAGCTATTCAAACGTTCCCAGACATCCTAGCGCTGAAAGCTGGTATCCTCTCTCCCTGATGATGTAATGTCAAATTATTTGCCTTAACAAGAAATAACACGAAACATGCGGCGATAAACATGACAATAAAACGCATTGATGGAAAACAAAAAAACTGTATCTTTTTATTTATTTCGCTGCTAACATTACTATTTAGGGTAGGTTTCAATTCCGTAATTAGCAGTGTCTCCTTTATCTTGCAATGTGTATCTGACTATACTTTTGCTAATATGTCAAAGTGGTCCGATTTTAAGTTATGAGCAGCTGACGTGGCGTGGTCTGCAAATGCGTGACATCTTTTCTGTCATGCAATCTACGTTTTGTTTTTCTAATGTAGAAATCCTGGCTGTCCCAACAACTAGCCTTAAACACAACTACTGACATTTGGGAACGATTGATCCTATCTTTGTAGGGGAAAAAAGACTTGATGCGATGAGTGCTTTGGAAAATAACCCTAAGATCGATGCAACCATAAAATTCATTAATGCAGGTCTTCAGCTGTTTGGTAATAATTTTGCTTTGTACCCCTGTTTGGCGAAAACACCACTGAATAAAAAACAAAAGTTTCTGTTAAATGAACTGCGGAAGCACTGAAGGAAACTATATATGAAAAGAATAGAACGTAAGCGACCATTTAAGACAGAAATCTGCAAGCATAGTTAAAATTGATATCAGCCAAGAACACGAGCACTTTTTTTAAATTCCACATTCCAAACCCATTTGGAAAATAGAACTTCCATCGTGAAAGTACAAGGCTGAGAATTAGTCGCTTTTCTGATCCCTTTCCAAACTCATAGAACACTTGTGGAATTTTTTTCGGCAGCCTAGGGTGATATAGACCAGAGTTTTACGAAAGGACAGTGGCTTATCCGCATCCTATTTCCCAGTCCCTCTGTATGTTTCTGCATCAACCCATAAAGTTTTAGTATCGCACATGCGCAACCAAAAACTCGCGGGCGTCAGAAAACGAAACGATAAGCTTCGTGTTATGTTGCTAGGCAACATGGATCTCTAGCCTCTGGTTCAATCTTCTGGGAACGGTTACCTAAAAGGAGATTTACGGTAACCCAGGTAAAGCTTAATCGAGATTTTAGTTTCTCTGCATTTTTTTTTCACTAGTAACTGATGCTTGGTCAATTCAATGGTGCTCAAAATCAAAATTAAACTGGGGAAATAAATTATACAAACAGGCAATCTCACTGGAGAGTAACGAAACTGGAATCAAATTTCAAGCTAAACCTGGATAAGCTTAATCGGCCTTTAAATAACAGGGCCTCAAGTTTTGTAGAACGAGCTTCTAGTCTCTCTAGGGGACCGTTCATTTTTTATGAGATAGGGGGGGCTGGTGGGATTGAGGGGGGGCCATGAAAAAAAACTGGTCTTAAAGGGGGGGCCATCGAAAAAAATATCGTCTGTAAGGGGGGGTCACTCAAAAAATTACCCTAAAATATTGTAAGAAAAGCATCTATGATGATGCAAAATTTTCTACCAAAATGCCCTAAAATTGCATTTCTGAGGTTCTAAAAATCTAAAATTTCCCGGGGGAGCCCCCTGGACCCCCCTAGTTTGTAATGGATGGAACAATATCAATTCAAAACTACTTGAGAATGTTCACTCCCAACAACAAACAGTACCTTGTTTATCAAAGGAAAAGACAGATTACCATGGCCAGCTAGTGCACATGTAAATATTTAAACATTATTTCAACTATTTTCAATATAAACTGCAGTAAATCTACAAATGTTGCCAGAATGGCGTAAAATAGCGTTTCTGAAGTTCTGAAATTCTAAATTTTCTCGGGGGAGAATGCCCCCGAACCCCCTAGTTAGGGCACTTGTTGGGTTAAAAATAGTCCGATTACGCAAAGGACATATCCCATAGGCGAAAACGGTGATTCAGAAAGAACTTTTTGAGCTGCAGTTTTTGTGTTTAACTTAGAAGGTAGAGTTTACTTGATCATTCTTTTTGCTTTGCTTTTGACTTCTTCTTTTTTTTTGGGGGGGGGGGTGTCATCAAAAAAATTTAGGTTTATAAGGGGGGGCCAGGGAAAAAATATCCGGTTAAGAGGGGGGGCCATCATATGCTACAGAGACTATCTACCAAATCCCACCAGCCCCCCCTACCCCATAAAAAATGAACGGTCCCTAAAGCCGTTGCATTTCCATCTTTCTTAGTAACAAGTAAGCGAGCAAAGTGTGCTCGCTAGAGCGGGGATTGCACATGTGGATCGAGCGAATAAACAACACTTGCGTTCGCTCTCGTTCTCTCCCCCGTGGTTTATACTTTGCTACCACCCTCGTTGATTAAAAGAAAACAGAAACTCTGTAGACTGACGAACGAACGAAAAACCTATATCTTAATTTAAAATAAGTCCGATTAATGTTCCCTACTCACCGATTAAGTTACCTTCTGTACTCTTCACGGTTGGGTCATTTCATCCTTGACTCCCTGTAACCAAAGATAGAAAACTGCGGGGGAAAAAAACCGCGGTTAGTTGAAAATAGTACAAGAGAGGATACGCAAGGATAGTTTAGCGGTCTCCATAAACTGAATGCAGACAGTCTCGGTACCAGTTCTTATCTCACGGGTAAGTTACTTCACCCATCCCCGTTCCAAGCATGCCGCAGACAGACCAATTGTTCCAAACAAGTTTTCACACGTCTTGTGCCGGCAATTTGGATGTAGGACCAGTCTATGCTTCACAGATCAAGAAACTCAGGAAGAGAATTTGCAGGGTGGAACCAGCTCCCTTGTGGGCCAGTTCTTACACCCAATATCTCTTGTACAAAGGTCAAGATCCATTCAGCGCATGCAGACAGTCCAATTGTTCCTAAACATAATTCTTATCTTGTGCCGGCAATTTGGATGTAGGACCAGTCTATGCTTCACAGATCAAGAAACTCAGGAAGAGAATTTGCAGGGTGGAACCAGCTCCCTTGTGGGCCAGTTCTTACACCCAATATCTCTTGTACAAAGCTCAAGATCCATTCAGCGCATGCAGACAGCCCAATTGTTTCGAAACAATTTTTTTATTTTGTGCCGGCAATTTGGATGTAGGACCAGTCTATGCTTCACAGATCAAGAAACTCAGGAAGAGAATTTGCAGGGTGGAACCAGCTCCCTTGTGGGCCAGTTCTTACACCCAATATCTCTTGTACAAAGCGCAAGATCCATTCAGCGCATGCAGACAGCCCAATTGTTCCGAAACAATTTTTTTTTATTTTGTGTCGGCAATTTGGATGTAGGGCCAGACTATGCTTAACAGATCAAAAAAGTTAGGACCAAAGAGATTTTTGGTGGTATATTCGACTCCCTTGAAAGGCCAGTTCTTGCATAGAACGCATGGAAACAGTCCCGTTTTTCCTAAACACGTTTCTGTTGTGATTGACTTTGTCAGACCAGTCTGTGCTTTACAGAACAGAAAATCCAGGGGCTGATAGAATCGCTTTTTAAATGAACAAGTGTATAGTTACTGTCCTTACTGCATGTCTGAGTGATTTGCAACTGTCGCGCCTCCTGTGCCTGTAGAATACGTCGTCTAGAAGAGATGATTGAACTGATGAAAAAGGACGGGAGAAACATTAATATTAGTTGTCATTCTGTCGTAAATTTCTGTTAAATAACCAAGTTATTCATCTATTAACGTTTCAAGGGTAATTAAGTTAAACACAACATGGACTAATTGCATTCTTTTGAGGGGAACATAGTTATAAACCCGTCATGTTATTTGCAGGTAGGGACTCGGAGAATGAAAAGGGAGGGGAAATTGCATGGAATGATAATGTCACTGATTTGTCAGGTGACTGAAAAAACCCTTGTATGCAGTTGCAATAAAGTATGTATGTACGTAGTTGTCATTTAAACTTCCGCAGGGGAAAAGGAAAAATATTGACATCCTTTCCCGCAGCGGAGTTTAGTTTGGTAAGAAAGGCGCTGAATGCATCTGAACAAAATACCCTGTCCCACCCATCCCTCCATTTATTGCATCAGTTAATTATAATAAAGCGTTATTCGACATTCAAATGAGTAAAGTTGTATCAGTGGTATCTAGCTAAAATTAAAAGATTTTCGTCCTCTTCTGCTGAAGTAAGTGTTGTCGTCGTCGCCAACAGTGGTAAGCAGTTACGTCGTTTAATTGAAGATGGCGACTTATAGCACCCGCTTCAGATTCCGTGTAATGCAAAATTGACCATGTAACGGCACAGTTATAGGTCCAAATTCACCACATTTTTGAACTAAAAAGAACACATAATGATACACACACTTTACCTCTGGTGATAAATATATCAAGGAGTATTCTTCCAAGCCTTCTTGTGTCTTCTGACTGCAGATCGTAGATTCTCTGCGTCTTCTTTTCACATAGAAACACTTCAGCTGCGCCAGTGATATGAACGAATGCCATTTGTGGTCTCTGTTTCTCTTACAGAACAATGATTTTGTAAATTGTTGCCTCAGAGCGTTTGCTGTAGCGCTCTTCGATCTTGACATGTTTACAAAAAGAAGCAAACTTTATATTATTCAAAGTTGCATAAAATTACAAAAAGCGTGCGCGATGCAATGTTCAAATTAGCATATACAAATTTACAGATATCGGCATTTGAGAAATACCACAAAGTGAGGTCTATTTTTCAATAAGGGATATATAACACACGTGCACAACCATTGTGGGTGCTCGTTAATCCCTTCCTTTGGGGCTACATGTGGTCTCGTTGTTTGAGGTCTCGTCCACACGTATCCGGATATTTTTGAATCCGCAACTCTTTCTTTCCGGATTCAAACCTTTCCTCGTTCACACGTAGCGTATTCATGGAGAACGGATTCAAAAGTATCCGGACTCACTGCCGAATGCGCGTGGACGGAAGCCGTATCCGGAAAGAAAAAGTTGCGTATTCAAAACTATCCGGACGGGGCCTGAATAAATCCCTGGACCGGGTTGTTCAAAGCCCAATAGTTTTGTAACTTTTCAGTGCGATTTTCTGTTTTTATCAAACTTTTTTTGAAACTTGGCGTAGTCATCATTCATGATATGACCTTTAAAACATGCAATAAAAAATGGGGTCATCTTGCTTGTTCAGGCTTAATTAAGCAGGCTCTTAAAATGGGGTATTTTTACTGGTTGCACGTTAAAAATCATCTTCATACAGAATTAAGTCTTGATTACTTGAAAGACACAAAATTTTAACTTGAAAGTAAAACTTCTTTTATTCACATAAGTAGATTGCTTCATTTACGCCGTTTTTGATTGCCTGGTTGCGGGAACATCGCCCTTTTTCGGACAGTTCCGTGGTTAGCTTGTCCTCGCCCTCGCCTTGGCCAAAATACACCCAGTATGAAACTATTTTGCAAAAAAAAAATCATGTTCTACTATCAAACTTTTTTCCTTCTTGAAATATGATCTTTATTACATTGTTCTTAGCAAATATCCCACCCCCCTAAAAAAAAAAAAATAGGGGGTCACCGAGCTCGTTTAATAGAAAAGAAGCATTTATTTCGCTATCGAGCTTAGCTTGAGGGAAATCTCTTACGTTTTGTACGCGCACGCGGCCATGTGCGCGCGCTCTGGGAACGAGATTGGCTAATGACGCGAAAATCGTGCGCAGTAGGTATGCGCAATGCAATACTAAGGAATTACCTCAAGTAGTCTCAAACTACGCAAAACATAAGCCGTTAAAAACACTTTTATACAAGAAAAATTCATACTTAGGTTAACTTTTAATCCTGGGTTAGCGCTAACCGTCATTCGAATAACCCGGTCCTGAACGGCAACTTGTGCTTCTTGGGTTAAAAATGAAAAAGTCTACGACAACGACAATTTTGAGACAAAGTACTTCCGCTCAAATGTTTTTTTAACCAAAACTGGACAAGGCTAGTTACTTACTTAACACAACACACAACACGGGCGTCAATCAGCAATGGAGGGTTGTGGACAGGTAGGGTAGAGGACAGGTAGGTAAGGTAGGAAAGGTTAAGTCTTTGTTCTAGCCTGGTGCCCTATCAGGCCGGCGCGTTTCTCCGGTTTCCATAGAAAGAAGGAACTAAGAGTATTATTTCTGCTCCTCCCTGGATGGGATGCTAGTCCATCTCAGAGCTACCAGTAAGCCTTGAATTCACTGGAACCCATTCACACACACCTAGGTGGAGTTGGGAGTGACCTCACCCAGGCTTGAACCAGGACTGCTCGATCTGGGGTCCAGCGAACCAACTGTACCCACGGCGGGAAAAAGACGCAATGGCTTTTTTCTATCAAATAAGCTAGAGGTGAAAGAGCCTTTGCGCGTTATAATGCTCACTGTGTGATCAGTCAAATGTAAATATTTCTTTAAAGGTTCCGAGCCACCTTAAATTTATGAAAAACTAATCCCACCGGCCAAATCTTTTCAGACTTTAAAACTTTTTCCTTTTATAATAGCATAAAACGTCCAATTCATGTGGGGTCCGTTTTTAATAACCTCTTCTGACATTGTCATGGCAACAGATTTGATGTCAAATACATCTAGTTGTGTTCATTTGGTACGGACAGGTTTAAAGTGGCTCAGAACAGTTTCCAGCACTTTCCAAGACTCTCATCCTGCTTATTTAGTCTTGGAAAGTGCTGGAAACTGTCTTGAGCCACCACCTTTATATGCCGTACATTTGCGGACAAAAATAAATGACAATAAAATGATGTTTGAATTTCAAAAACAAGATGATCGACGTCGAAATCACAATAAACAAAGTCGAAATAGCAGCATTTGAACATCAATTGACTAACTATTCGAATCCAATGACACATTCACTGAAGTTCAAGTTGAAAATGTGAAACATTTTTTCAGATAAGTCGAAGTTCAAAAATATCACCTTCAAAATGTCGAAGTTTTGGATAATATTTTGAACTTCAACCTACGAAATTCGCATTTATTATTTCCATGAAAGCATAATTTAAACTTCAAATTCTCGTTTGACGTCACCTTCAAATGAAATCATCATCAAACAAGTTGTTTCTGAGATTAAAAACTGTCGTTCGAAACGGCAGTAATCGAAGTCGAACTGGCAAAACTTCAATTCGAAAGGAACCGGAAATACATTCCTTACAAGGACACCGGAACAGGAAGTTGTACACGAGACTACCGCTGGACGCCCAGGAACGCAGGTGAACTCGGAACTTGAACGAAGAAAAGAACGAAGATGGCCACTCGTTGGCTTCCAAACGTCGAAGATTTTTTCGAGGGTTTTCTAAGACTGCTAGAGACATCAGAAAATAACTTACACTCTGCGACATACGACAATTTAGAATTTTTGTTTCGCCGGCTTGATGCCCACGAAAGAACTCTGTCAACGCTTATGAATAGGATTGAGCAAACGTATCATGGAGTTCCTCAAGTACACGATCTTACCCGCGACTTACGTACCTTATTAAGTCATACATCAAACTTGAGAAGTCATTACGAAAGTAGGTTTTTCCTTTGTTTGGAGAATGACAGTGATGAGCATTTGCCAACCATTGTAAGTAATTCTCAAGGAGCGGGACCTGGCAGGCCAAGGGTTCGTGTAACTCATGAGCAGCTCCAAAGTCTTAATGAAGATGCAGGCTTCACTTGGAGCGAAATTTCAAGAACTCTGGGAATATCCGAAAGAACATTGCGCAGAAGACGTCATGAATTTGGAATGAGAGTTGAAGGAAAAGAGTTCTCGAGCCTAACTGACAGCGAGCTGGACGATATTATCCGACAAATTCTCAGCGTGACTCCCGGTGCAGGGTTGAGAATGGTTCAAGGAGCAGTCAGGCAGTGTAGGCTATAATTTAGTTGTACAGACGGATCGGATACTTCAGTCACTACGCAGGGTTGATCCTGTGGGCATCAAGCCGGCGAAACAAAAATTCTGAATTGTCGTATGTCGCAGAGTGTAAGTTATTTTCTGATGTCTCTAGCAGTCTTAGAAAACCCTCGAAAAAATCTTCGACGTTTGGAAGCCAACGAGCGGCCATCTTCGTTCTTTTCTTCGTTCAAGTTCCGAGTTCACCCGCGTTCCTGGGCGTCCAGCGGTAGTCTCGCGCGGCCAT
>OZ026606.1:2651559-2669059 GCA_964020085.1 Micromussa lordhowensis | reverse complement strand
GGGGAAAGTCTGGATTAAGCCAAGTAGAGAGGGGAAGGGAAGGAAAAATTCAGTCTGACCCTCAGTTACAATCTTCACTTAGCTTTTAATTTAGCACCTAAAAACTGGTTTGCCTACATCCAGCAACTCGCCCTTGAAGTGGGTGAGGTAGGACATTTAATTAGTTGAATTATTCTGAATAAAATATCTTCTTCCTCGCAAAATTGGATGCAGAGTTCTCAAGTTACCAGTAAGTATTCAAAAAGGCTCAAAAGACTTCAGAATAGTCTTTATTTTCGTTAGCTACAAAGAAAGAGTTTTACTGCGTCCTTTCATAAGAACAGTACAGTTTTGACTGCTGCTCATACTGTGGCTGCAAACGGGTGTATGCAAGGCTTTTTCTTGTTAAGAAAAAAAGTCAGACATGAGTAAGCAGTACATTTGGCCCTCAGAACCAGAGTTGCTTACTTGAAGTTCACTATATGACTCTTTGCAATCTGTGATTGAAGGATAATTATTTTCTAAACATTTTCAGTTTGTGTAATAAATCTGTCATTTACTTACCTTGCTAAGGACTGTATAGGGATATCTTTCATGTATGGACCGAGTATGCCAAGGTTCGTCCTAACTGTCAAGACCTTGGGCCAATATACTCCCAGCCCTCGCGCTTGGTAAATAATTAACACTTAATGACTGGTCCCGAGGGGAACAGTGAATTTTGTTTCCCGAGAATCTCAACAAAACAAAATTCACTGTTCCCCAAGGGACCAGTCATTAAGTGATTTGTTATATAGCAAAACAAAACAAAAGCAATTATTTTGAAAAACGCGCTGAGATTCCAGCGACGACATCAGGCCATGTGCAACAGCGGTCAACATTTTGCGGGTAATAGTGAACTACAATGTATTTCCTGTTTGATGTCATAGTTTTGCCTGCTTGTGGCATTTGGCGGGAAACAGTTTCATAATGTTAGATGTCAAGTGACCATGAACTAGTCAATGAATGAGCGCGCTGTAGTGGGAAAAATGCCAGCTATATAACAATAAATTATAATTATTTATTGCATTACATATTTGCTAAAAGCCAACTGCTTTTTATGTATTATCGAAGAGAATAGTTCGGTTTCAAATCGTTCAGAGATAAGTGTTTAAAACTTGCCTATGTCCTTAAGGAACTGAGTTAAATAGTAGGCTTGTCAGCAACAAGGGATAGATGAGGAGGTCCAAAGTCGATCATGTCATCGCGATAGTGAGACTTTGGATTTGATAGTGAGATCACAGGAAACAGCTGTTTCCCTTCAACCCCAGTAAACAACTCAGCTTGTTTGCTGCGGGCATTGTAGATAATAAGTTTCTTGGTTTTGAAGTTGAGAAAAACTGTGAACACATCATTGTCTTGCACAGAAGTGATAGAGGACTTCTGACGATCTGATCGCGAAGATTTAGATTTTGCTAAATTGCAATCATGATACCAGCACCATTTTCTACTGGCACTATCAAACTCCGGTCTTCTACTACAGCTGCAACCAATTTCTAGCTGAATTTTTTCCTGCGAACTGAAAGAAACAAGCTGAAGTTTCCAGAAATGCTTCCCTCCACTGAAAACAAACTTTTCCTTGCTTGATGACTTTAAGAGTGTGGAGGCTGACACAAACCCTGTTCCTAGATTTCTGCTCTCTTGACCTGGATTGCAATTGACTTCCCAATTAAAGGGACTTCCATGTACACTTTGACCTTCAACTGCCACTGACAAAGTAGCAAGTCCTACACCCTTTGGACAATAAGAAAAGCTATATGATCCATCATGGTTGTCTTGTACTGCAAGTATTTCCTTCTCCTCCTGAACAGTTTCACTGTTAAAAACAACTTGAGCCTTGACTCGATGGCCACCTGCTGTTGCTCCAATCCCCTTGTCGTCTTTGATAAGAAGCACGAAATCCACAGACTGCCCAGCTAAGGTCTGGTACATAACCCCTTCTTCTCCACCTACCACACTAACAGTGCATTTTTGTGAGTCAAAGAGACTATAACATAAGGATGCCATTTCTCCAATGTCCCAAACTGCTTGATGCACTTGTAACTTGACATAATAATCCTTGCAGGGTTCCAGCTGGTTCTGTGACGAATTAAGTTGGGAAAGTCGCTGGATTAGTTGTTTTTTCAAGGACAAGAGCTTGACATCATCTCCGTCTGCTATGGCACGATCAGCAAACTCAATACTGCTCATCAATTGTGCCAAAAGTAAGGAGAGCGTCTCCGCTTGGCTTTCAAGGTGTTTGACTTTTTGTTCACCTTGCATTGTTGCTTCATGCTTTAGATTTGCACGGTAATACTCCAATGCCTTAACTTGCTCATCAAAAAAGCAATCCACCTGTTTGTTAACTTCGGCGACTTTCTTCTCGACACAATTTTTCTTCGTCTGCACAGCTCTTAAGCCTTCTGCAATTGCACGTTGCTTAACTTTAGTTTGTTGAAGAACAGATTGCACAACATCTCTTTCCTTAACAGCAACATCTGCTATAAAATCATACATATGTTCACGGTGATCAACAATAGTACAATCTCGACAGATTGTTTCCTGGCATGTTTGACAAAACAGTTTCAGTGTCTCACCATTATGTTTTTCACAAAAAGCTGGCTTGACAAGGGCCTCAGTGCCGACTGCTTTTACCTCCTCAAGGGATAAAATCTTGTGACCCTTGAAAGTAATGATCCTCTTATGTGCAGTTACACAAAATTCACACATGAAAACACTACAGTTGGTGCAACGTGATACACCTGCATCACCACTGTTACACAGCTCACAGATCAAGGACTTGCCTGAGGAAGTGCTGTCTTGCATTCTGAGCAAGGTCATAAAATTGTTCACCCAGAAGTTGGGTTGCAGCTTGCCTACATCTCCATCTACAATCTAATAAATGAAAAACAAATTTAGGGTCCTGATTGACTGTGTAAACAAAAGACCTATGTGGTGCAAACAAATGCAAGGATATCAGCTAGTCCAAGAGCATTAGACCTAACGTTTTGAGTTCTAAGGAACACATATTGATGAAAAGGTCAAATAATGTACAATAGATCTTGAAACAAACTTGAGCACATTTAATTCAACAATAATTCTATCCTCCTGTCCAGAAATCTAAACCTGAAACTCCTGTATTCATCCTTTGTTCATTTACAACACAAGTTTACTTTGCTTAATTAGGCAAAGATGAGAAAGCAGGCTCAAGTGCTTGCTCTGCTGGTTCCCTGTCAGTTCGCTTCACTTGCTAACTTGTTTTTGTGGCTTTCCCCTCAGACACTGGTCAAAATGTATATGAGTGGGGAGGGATGGGCCAGAGCAAAGAAGCCCAAGGATTTAGTTGACAAATATCATTTTAATTATGGAGTGTTAAAGCTATAACAATTAAACTTGAAGGATTGATAATTACAAAACATTTCCAAATTATCATTTTCCTGAATGAAGCTTGACTAGGGTCATTGTTACATAGACAGGATCTTTTGCCAAATAAGTACATGCCATATCCTAAGTTCTGTTTCAAACAATCTTTAAACAAGAACCGCGGTGAGGTTGTAAACCGCGCTTTAAAAAAACGCGGTTTGTCTGCGAAACGTGACTCTCCTCAACCTCGTTGCCAGGGTCTCTCATCTTACCGTCCTGGGAACGAGGTTGGACTCTCCTGCCCTTCAGCAAATATACAAAAAAAGGAGTATCTGATTACATTCTTTGCATAGCGCGAGTTTAGCATGACTTGTAATCGAATTTTGTCTATGTCTAATGAAAAAATACCTTGACCTTTCAATATAAATTTTACATATGGGTTTTTGACGAGCATTAAGGCCAAGTTTTAACTTTTTTTCCCCAGAAAATTCCACCATTGCTTCTGGCGAACTATACACGATCTTACATTTATCACCGTCAGCGTATTCCATGGCCAGACGTAATACCTTTTTAGCGAATTGAATATTCTCTTTGAAAGTGAACAGAAACAATGCAAACATTCCAGATTACAAAATGTTCTGTTTTGCACACAAAACGAAAATACAGCTTAACTCTGGATAATTTCAGCCTTACTAGCCAGCAGCTGGTCCCAAATTAGATGCTTTTTCCTTGCAAATGTCCTGACGCCCATCGCCGAAGGATTTTGGCCCAAGTTGGACCACATTAACATTTTCTCCCTTTGGCCGCCATTTTTTTGTGTAAACAGTTAATTCGCTAACTTGACAAAACCCTCCTGAGGGGGGGATATGACGAAAAGAGCTGAGAAATGGCCTGTAATTGGCTGATGATGACATCATCCGGTGAGGACAATTGGCCGTGAGTGGGAGTTTGGGTCTGCTCCCCGACAAAACGAAAAAAAAAAAAAAGAAGATCTTTCAGATCTTATAACCGCGCTTTTAAAATAATTTTAGCACCACAGTCGCAAAGCAGTGCACATTCTTTTACAACCCAGGCTTTATAATAAGTTGCTTAGTGTCATAACCCATGCCGCTGTGGCGCAGTGGAGTAGACGATTGCCTCCCAATCGAGAGGTCGTGAGTTCGAATCCCGTAGGAGACTAAACTTTTTTTTTTGTTTGCTTATTAACAGATATACAGAAAACGTTCACTGAAATATTGTGTCTGCCTTTCCAATACGTAAAAGAAAATGTACCAAAACAGTGTTTGCTTTCCGATGAAATATCATATTAAGGCGGGGGTAAACGTGAATTTAGGGGAAATTTTGGTAAGTTTAAAGAGAGGTTGAAAGGGGAAAAAAGGGTTATGGAACACCACCAGACAGTTGCCCGACCGCACAATGGCACCCCAGGTTGTTGGGCAACTGTTTGGAGTGTATCTACCAATTTTTAATTTCAAACTCTAATTTTAAAACATAAGCCTAAATGCGACTTGTGTCCTGGTGTTACGTTCAGGTCAATCATACAGAGTGCTACTTACAAACAGCGACGCTATTAACAAACAGCTTTCTTCCTTAAAAGTCAAATTTTACTTTGTTTGCGCTATAAGTAAAGGACAAGCGAAGTCAGACAATCCGGCCGAGGTTTCCGCTATCCACGGCTAATTTTAGAACGTAAACACTGCAAGTTCTATCTTGTTTACCTCATCTAACTTTCCTTCGAATCTCTTTACTCGCTTCAATGAACCGGCAAACAATTCACTTTAAATTCCTAAACCCACACAAAACACTCGCAAAATTGCAAATAAATTAATGACTGTCGCTTCTGGCGAAATAAACTTGCAAAGTAAGCACGATCGTACTCACGTAGCCAAAGTGAAAGCTGCAATGTCAACAATTCCATAGCTGGCGTAATAAATTTTTTAGTATATTTAATATTCTCTTCGAATCCAACGCTTCGATAAAACGAAAAGAAAATACATTTTAGGTATATTAAAGAAAACAATATCCGTAACATTTTCCGTGTATTAATGTTCTAATATCCGTGACATTGTCCGTGTATTTATGTTTTAACAACTTTTCGTGAATAAACATTACAGATGGCGTGATTCAAAGTTGGCGGAGTGGAGGTCTGCATCTGGTGACAGACAAAACGACGGAAAAAAAAATAAACGGGTAAACCATGAACCGCGCTCGGCCCATGGCCGCGCAGTTAATAAAATAATCCGAGTGTAAAGCAAGAAACCGCCCAGCCTACGGCTGCGCGGTTCAATTATCCAGAGAAGCGACCACCAGGGAGAGGTAACACCAAACCCTTCAGGGAGTGCTGATTCAATTTAGGAGGCATCAGATTACATCAAGATGATAACAGAAACTAAAGCATTATGATGTGATGTATGTATTTCATCTACCCATATAACAGCATTTATCTGTAAACATGGAGAACATCAGTCTATAGAATACAGCCATGACAACAGAAAACAGAAGAGAAGACTGGAGTGCCAACCGCAATACACAGAGCAATTAACAAACAAGCTTCGCAAGTCAGGACTTCAAGTTTTAATTTAGAGTAAAAAAAAATACATTGTTAGATAGTTACAAAATATGGTATCATTGGATTACGCAACCAAAAAAATCATGTTTTATAGGGAGTGCTCACATATAATTTTCAACATTCATTAAGGGGTGGTTCAGTCAGTTTTCAGTGCCAATGTACTAAATGAAAGGGGTATGTGTTTTTTATCCACCAAAATTCCAAATTAACACTCCGGCCCACCCACACCACTGTACGTTTTGACCAGTCTCTTAGCATGCACATGTGTGACCCAAACAATAAAGCCTACATTTATTGCAGGCTATCTGAAAAAAAATGTCTTTCCTGAGAAAGATATCAACATTAATTTATAGCATGCCATAGAAAATAAAGTGGGCTAATGAAAATACAGGAATGCCACCAGTCTCTAATACTTATATCATGTCCTAATTCTTGTTTTCAACTTACTTTTACATCCTGCCTACACTCGGGGCATGTTATGACATGATCAGGTCCCTTTTTCTTCACCAGTTTTGCAAGGCACTCTTTACAGTACGTGTGCAGACATGGTAGAACTTTTGGCTCCTTAAACTGTGCCAGACAGACAGCACAACACAGCTGTTTATTAACCTCTTGAGACTGAGCGGATGCCATTGCAAGTCTGAAAATGTGAATCCAAAACCAAAAACTTTATAAAGAGATTGAAGAACACAAACCGTAAATACCTGGGATAAGCATTAAACCAGATTTATAATATGAAAATTTCATGCATGGCTTGCACATCTAAGTTACATCTAGTTACCATAAGCAGGGATAACACAACATTTAAAAAAAAGAAACATTTTCTGCGTTCCTAAGAGTTATAGAAACACAAGTGGAAATGAATAGAATAGAATAGTGATCGAGTAGTGTAGTCAATCAGAGAAGAACGGTTGTAAATTTACACCAAACCTTGATAGAAACACAAAAAAATTATTTTCTATGTTTATTTAGAATAATAATAATAATAATAATAATAATAATAATAATAATAATAATAATAATGTATAAAACATTTTACTAGCTATAGAGTTGTTAGCCTTAGGGCTGCCTAGGTTTAACGTTCAATGCCCCAGGCTGGCTGGATTAAGGGATCCATATGGCATCCATACGTTTTCACTGTCATAATAATAACAATAATAACCTTTATTTAAATAGGGTAGCACCTATTACTATAAAAGTATTCTCCCTATAGTGGCCCTCTAAAAGACAAAAAATATTGAATGAAAATAACAACAATTAAGATAAAAAAGCCTATACATGTAGATAAGTAAAAAGCAGAATTTATGTACAAAGATATAAACAATAATATTAAAAATTTTAAAAATCAGAAAAGCTTTTTAACAATAAAATTATCTACCGTATAAATTGGGGCAGTGTTATTAATCAGAGTAGTTTTCATCGAGTTAAAAGAGGCCATTGGATTTAAGTTAAGAGCATTGAGGTCTTTTATGGTAGAATAGAAGAATGATCGCCTCATTGCTTGGGTTCTTGGTTTTGGTAAACGGTATGTTTTAGCTCTTGTGGGATAATTATGCTCAAAACGAAGGGTGAGTAAGGTATTCTGGTGATCTTCCATCAATAAATTTCTTTAACAGACCGAGTTGATTGACCTTGAACATTTGATCAATTGGCAGCCACTTAAGCTTTTGAAAATTATCAAAAGATCGTGCATCCCAAGGACTGTCCAAAATTGATCGAGCGCAGCACTTTAAGTTTCAACAGTAATGTTCGTCTAGGTTGGTTTGGCTACAGTTGCTTCAAACAGTACAACAATATGTAAAGAGTGGTTTGATACTTGCATTGTAGAGAAGCAATCGATATTTGGTGAGGAGATATCTCCAAGCTCTTCCTAAAATTGCAATTCTTTGAAGCAGTTTCCAGCGCATTAAGTCAATATGTTCGTTCCATTGAGATGACTATCGATGTTTACTCCTAAGAAATGTTCTGACTCAACTGAAAGGTCAAGAGTTTCTTTTGGTGAATTTGCAATTTTCTGTCTGGTCGAGATTATACTGTATTTAGTCTTTGTCAGATGCATTTTATGTGGCTAAATGGAATTTAGGCTAAGTTAGACTCAAACCAATGCGGTCAGCGGTGTTTCGCTTAATAGTACGTGACTTGCGGGGCGGCCCTATGGGGATTGCAGGGCTATTGTGTACCCGATTGATATTTGTACAGTAGATTGTGGGTATTGAGAAAAGCAATGAAGTGATTGCAAACACGTTTCTCAAGAATCTTCGAAAAGAAGGGGAGGACCGATTTAGGTCTGTAATAATTGTCAACATCGTTTTTAATCCTGTTTGTAAATCGGAGTGACACAAGCCAGTTTGAGCTGAGCTGGGCAGATACTGTTGTGCTGCAGTTTATTACTTTTGCTGGACTAGGAGCAATTGCAGGAGCGATTAATTTTAACAACAAGGAGCTGATTCCATCCAGTCCGGTTGCAACATTTGATGGGAGTGATTTGATTATCTCTAAAACTAAGTTCGCAATCTGAAATTGTGGGTATGCTGAATTCTGCAGAGTTGCCAGCTTTCATCTACGTCTAGATCGGGTTCAGTATGTATGGTCTCATCAATGATGTTATCAGAAATGGAGATGAAATGCTCACTGAAAACAACCCAGAGAACATAACAAACAATGTGACTTCAACAATAAATTATTCTGTGTTTCTATTAAGTTACAGATTGAAATACAATTGCTTACCAATCACCACATGTATTTTCAATTTCACCTATTTTTTGATAAAAGATATTGACATTTATGCTACTTCGAAGAAAGTCGTGTAACCTTGGCAATTTTCTGAAAAGTTGTTCATATAAGACTGTGAAAATTTGGAATTCAATGATGACTCACACACTGAATTATGTCTCAGTACATCGCTACCATAATTATACAAATTTGCATCACAGACTGGCATCCTCTGGCTCACTTTCACTAACTTTCTAATGTGGAAAGGAGTTTTTCTCAACCAACAAATTTGCAAGTGTAAACAAAAAACTTGTTAGTATTTTCTGGTCTTGAGGCAACCAACTGCATACAGTGTGCTCGAAGCTGGCAGAATCATAGCATAATGTATTTTCACAAATGACATCTAATGTTATATGTTTTTGTTATTGTTGTTGTTGTTTCGACTAAAGGAGCCAGCCAATACATACTCCACCGAGACCTTCAAACTGCGCTTTCAAACTGGGGGTGCAGCTTATCTACAGATGTTTACAGTAAAGTGGAATCCCGATTTCTCCAACCCTCATTTTTTCAACACTCCCGATAACTCGAACCAAAAGTCGTCCTCTCTCCTCCGTCAAACACTGTAATTTTACCCCCGATTTCTCGAACCAATTTGCGTTTCCCATGGAGGTTCGAGAAATTGGGATTCCACTGTATATTCAAATATAATAATTATATTTATGCTACTTATTATTTTTATGCTTCAAAATATTCAGAAATGGAAATGCTGAATTTGTTTATTGCATTCAAGAAAGAATGCCTTCCCAATGCAGTCGAAATCAGGATTTTTGGACTATGTATTCATGGACGCTAATTTGTCCCCCGAAAAATTACCCAGGGGCGAATGACATCATTTCCATTGACCATGTGCTTTGTTCCTAGTGGGAGTTTCACATTTTGCCTCGTGTTTGGTGTGCTTGCTTGTTCTATTTGCTAACGAACAACTTTGAATTGCCTTGGCTTTGGGAATAGCTATATTTTGATTGCATTTGTTGATTAGTTCCAGTCTGAAAGCAAGATCCATAAGAGTGAGCCGGAACCAAGGAATGGGAAATTATGTAATTACTGTTTGCTGTATTCATCAGGGGAAATATGTACTTGAATCAGTCACACAGAGTTTGTTGACAATAAACAAGCATGCAATTACAAATGTTGCATATTTGTGTTTCCGCCTTAGAATAATGTAAGTAAAAATATATCCTTTTAATTAGCTTTTACTCTGTGAGAAATTATTTACATGTAGCACGAAATTCAAAGGCTGCCGTCATGCAACGAATCAACAAATCGTTGTTTATACAGGGGACCTCTTCACTGGCATGGACTTTGACACTATGCATATCTGTCTGTAAAACCTCAGTTGTTGATGAAAAATGTTGATTTTAGCAAAAGACAGAGGTTGAAAGTCAGCTGGTGAAATCATTTAAGGTTTATATATTGAAGCGACGGCCTTGAACGCACTCCCATAATCTTTGATTACTACTAGTATTATATTTTTAACCCAAGCATTTCCTTGCAGAATGGAAAGCTGGTCATTAATACTAGTCAGACAACTTGATTTTAATATTTAATAAACATAATAATCATGCAAAACAGATGTGGTACAGAAATCTTTCCAAAAGGTTCAAAGCAAGGGCTAGGCTCTTAACACTTAAGGACCTGGGCTGCTAATGCAGGAGTCCATGCCAAGTAAACCTCCAGGGATTTGATAGCTACCTCATGATCACTCACTGAGAATGTTCACAAAATATCAACAACTGATACTACAATTTCACATCACTTGCACTCATTACTTTTTGTATCCCAAGGTCTTGGCCGTAACCAGTTTGGGATAATTTTGTTGCAAACACCCTTCACTTCCCCTGTTAACCCCAAGGGATTGTCCAGGGGTTGGGTGGCAGTTTACACTGACTACTGCATGTATATATTAGTTAATGCACCAGTCATTTGAAATCCCCCTCCCCCCCGAAAAAAAATGGGGGGATACCCGGGGCATTCACTTTTACTGTCAGCGAGATGGAGTGAAAGCCCCATCTTTTGCTCCAGGTTTCGTGAAGCGCCCATTTGCATTTTGCTTTTCACAGTGAGAGGGAGAGGAGGAAAGACTCCGACTGGTAAGTGATGATGACGATGAAACTTAGCCGCAGCCAAACTTATTGATCCAAACACTGAATACACTACGGAAACTTAATGTGATGTTTACGATAATTAGATTCACACTTTCGATAATCTACACTTTCTGTCAAAAATACACTAGCAACTCTGGTAATATTTCTTCTTTTACCAAAACAGCGTCCCATGCAAACGAAAACACTTGCATTTCGAGCTACCAGCAATTTTGTAAACTTTATCCGGACTATATTACGGAACAGGGGAGCCATGTTTGTTTATATTTTTGCGTGGACTTCGCGTGGATTTAAAATCTCGCGCCATACTAGTGCCCAGCTTGCGCGCGGTCTTAAGGACGTTCGCGCCCAAAAACTTCCCACACACAGATTTTTTTAAAACTTTGACTGACAGTAGAAAATGATAAGATTAGATAAAAAACGTAAAAAAAATCGGGGGTCACCGAACTCGTTTTCAAGATAAAGCGTAGCTCAGACCATAGCATTTCTACGATTCTCAGTCATTCGAGGCGATTCTGGCCGGATTCATTACTATCGGCATATATTTAAGTTGAAGAATCATCTCTAAGCTATGAGTGTTTAACACGGCTTATATAGGCCTAATTGATAGATCTTTGCTACATATGTCATTAAATCTGCTAGAATTAGCCTTAAAAAAGACAACTTCTAAGTCACGCACACCTGTCTCCATGTACCAATTCGACCCTTTTTTAATAGTATATGACAAATAATTACAACTTCCCACACACAGATTTTTTTGGTTTTTTAGTATAATGTAGAGAGTTAAAAAAGGAAGTGATCTGCCGAAAAAAAAGTGGGGGTCACCGAGCTTCCAACAAAAATATTCGCACACCAAGTTAACGCAAAGGTCATCAGCTCTATATTTTGTTAAGTTTTCGACTCGGTGTGCGCGCTTGAAAATGACGTGGCACGCGCGTGACCAATGAATAGCGTGCGCACTAGAGATGCGCAGTAGCAATGGGCGCGAACGTCCTTAAAACTAGGAAGGAAATACTATCCGAGTGCCGAGTGTGTGTGCAAGTTCCTCCTATCCCTATTATGCGTCATTTTTATGCGACTCACAACGTTCTAACCCCTACGGAGAGTTATGGAAATCTCATAGCACAATAAATGGGCATAAAACGACACAATTTTATTGGAGAGAACATACATGTACGTGTAGTATGTACGTGTAGTGTAGTAAGCTTATGTTGACAATGCAAGCTGACTAGAAGATTTCTATCCCGCTTTGCAATCAATTCTTTAGCATTACATTGAAAAGTCTAATAAAGTCAACAAATGCACGGCTGACTAACTGTCGCAACAAACGGTGGAAAACGACTTACCTGCAGTTCTTAATGTAGACGAAGACGAAAAGAGTTTGAGACACTCCCTCACTCCAGCTCAAGAAATTCCGAATATGAAGACCGCGTGATATGATTCTTGCAAGTCATTGTGGTCCAGTCTGTCATTGGCTCATGGGTAGCGATATATGGCGCGTTTTTTGTGTCAAAATTCAAAACCTCATTTCAGACATGCTATTTTTCAATTCAAATATTCAATCCTGCAATTAAAACTTGGAGCTCTTCAATTCAAATATGATATCTTTCTATTCCGATTTCCAATTCGAGAATTAAACATCTTGTTTAACAATTCAGATACGCTTTTTGGCTACTAAAACATCCATGGTTTCAATTCAAAACAACACTTTTTCAATTCAATTATGCTGTTTTTCTATTCAAACGTGCAATCCTTCGTTTCAGAAACGTTTCTCTGCTAGCCAAACATCCAGCCGTATTCTTTAAACCTGCTATTGTGCATTGCAAATTTCCAATCTCGCAATTCAAAATGGTCAGCTTCGCAAGTAAAAATGCTATCTTCGTATTCCAATATGCAATTCTTCACCGCAAATCTACAATTCGTCAATTCCAATACACTATTCGACAATTCAAACAGGCATTTTGTCCACAGAAACATGCAATGTCTCATTTTGAAACAATTGTTCGGCAATTCAAACACTCTACTCTTCTATTCAAACCGACAATTCTTCTATTAAAACGCGTTATCTTTTAGGTCAGACCTGCTGTTCGACTATGGAGACATCCGGTCGTTTAATTTGGTAACGCTGTTCATCACTTCAAATATTCCAACTCTTTTTCCAAACATTCAAACATTCAATGCGAACGTGATATTTAGCACTTGTCATTTCCAATACGCAATCCTTCGATTCAAACATTCAAACTTTCATCGCAAACACGCTGTCCTTCGTCGTCACCTGGAACCTAGCCCGGCCACGCATGCGTCTTAGGGAGACAAATTCGCGGCAAAAAGCTGAGCTGAAGGCGGGAAGGTAAATATTTGTACTTTTTGCACATGGCGTCTTTTCTATGCTCTGGAATAAGCTCTGGATAATATTGGTTTCTTTTTTTAGCCATGTCGGTCGGGAAATGTAAGGAATTACTGGACGAAGTAGCGAAATTATGTGCAAACCTTAACCCTTCTCAGACTACTGGTCAAGTGTCCTCTCAAGCTACACCTCAACCGCCGGCTGTCACAAACAGAAACACACCTTCCATTTTATCTGCCACTGAATCGTTAACTTCTGGTGCACTTGGATTCCAAGAACACCGTAGATTATTCGAGTTTAACCCTTCGACCTGTCAGACAACAAGCAAAAGACGAAAGAGGGAGAATGGTGGAACGTCGAAAAAGGTGAAGCGACCCACATGGACCAGGACTTTCGTGTGCCTGGGGAATACAAGCGAAGAAAGAACATAGTGCCTAGATACCCGGCAGCCGGGAAGTGTTTTTTAAATACTATGATACCCGGCAATCTGAAATTATATCTAGAATTTCCACGGAAAAACTCATCCGATCCTTCTTAAAACTGTAGATCTTTGTTTAGAAATGTCAAGCGATTCCATTAATAATTTTGGCTTCGTGACTCAGGAAATTTTCGAGCTTGGGCATACTAGAAAATCTCAATGTTTCGACACTTAGAAAAAAATTCGTTACTCTGACTTCAGTGTCATGTACTCACAAATTGAGGTAGGAACCTAATGAGTGCATTCGATAATTTGTTCAGAAATGCGAAGCGATTCTAAATAATGTTTTGCTTTTGCTGTGGATGAATTCTCTTAACTTCGGCATACTATAAAAATCTCGGCTCACGGGCACGGTTGTTCAAAAAGCTAGATATCCGGCAGTCAAAAATTGAGTGTAGGTTTTTGTCGAGGGTCGAGGGTCGAGGGTAACAGGTCGAGGGTCGAGGGTCGAGGTCGAGGGTCGAGGTCGAGGGTCTAGGTCGAGGGCGAGGGTAAAAAATGTTTTTATAAACGTTAAAAAGATAATTTGCCGGCCTTTGTAATTTGATAATTTCTTCACTCCAGGAAAATTCAGGCGCTATAATCAGCAACATGCGTGTATTTCAAGGGGAAAATTGGAAGCATTTTAGATCCTGTCGACAGCAAAACACGACCGCACACTACAGGAAAGTTTAGATCGAATCGCCGGTGCGATATTTCTTTTGGATCTCATTCCTAAGTAAGCTATGCGTGAAAAATTGGCCGGCTGCAATGTTGTAATTGGAATAGTTGTGAATTTTGGCCGAAAATTCCTGTAAAAATCGTTGCTAATTGACACAACAAACTTATCTTTGTCGTTCGAGAGTTAACTATAGGTTGAATACTCAAATCAAACTGGTGGCTCTTTAGAAAGTCGAAGATCACCTTCTTCAGGCGCTGGGTTTCAATTCCCAAAGCCTTTGCCGCCGAAGCATAAAAGCAATCGCCGTCCCCAGGCGGATTGAAGGCAACGTCGTATCCTAACTGTTCTACTCTCTTTTCCATAGGGTTAGAACAAAGGAGAAAGAACAACGATCGAAGAAAGAGTCGAATAACTTCAAACGCTAACACAACAAGCGCAAGGCGAGAAAGTACTGAAGAGACGAACCGCGCGATTAACGTTATATATTAATTTAATATAGGATGGGATATTAACTTTTTTAACTTTTTTAACTGTTTTACCCTCGACCTCGACCCTCGACCTCGACCCTCGACCCTCGACCTGTTACCCTCGACCCTCGACCCTCGACAAAAACCTACACTCTCAAAAATTCATCAATTATCAATACGTTCAATATCCACAAAAACAATCATTGAAACCTCCCGAGGGTATTTCAGCATATCGACCTTTAGTCGGAAACACTGAGCGAGTTTTGACAATGTTTTGATTTTGCACAAATTGCACAAACTTGTGTGACTCACGGGTACAATTTTTCAAAGACTACATACCCGGCAGTCGGGAATTCTTCCCGTTTTTCCACCAAAATTTCCATTTTGCACCTGCTGAGCTGTCGGTGTAGAAGTTCCTTTTGACGCGAAAACCAACACCATGTGCAACCTTTGTCACGCAACTGAAGCGTTACACCGGAAGTTAAGATCCATAACTCCCTGTGGCGGACTTTCGCCAACAAACGCTCAAGCGTTTTGTAGCTATTTGTACTACTTTGCCGAGGCAATTGTTGAGGCCTGAAGTTCGAAAATCGCTTGGTATTTCTACACCGACAGCTGAGTAGGTGCAAATGGAAATTTTGGTGGAAAAACGGGAAGAATTCCCGACTGCCGGGTATGTAGTCTTTAAAAAATTGTACCCGGGAGTCACACAAGTTTGTGCAATTTGTGCAAAATCAAAACATTGTCAAAACTCGCTCAGTGTTTCCGACTAAAGGTCGATATGCTGAAATACCCTCGGGAGGTTTCAATGATTGTTTTTGTGGATATTGAACGTATTGATAATTGATGAATTTTTGACTGCCGGATATCTAGCTTTTTGAACAACCGTGCCCGTGAGCCGAGATTTTTATAGTATGCCGAAGTTAAGAGAATTCATCCACAGCAAAAGCAAAACATTATTTAGAATCGCTTCACATTTCTGAACAAATTATCGAATGCACTCATTAGGTTCCTACCTCAATTTGTGAGTACATGACACTGAAGTCAGAGTAACGAATTTTTTTCTAAGTGTCGAAACATTGAGATTTTCTAGTATGCCCAAGCTCGAAAATTTCCTGAGTCACGAAGCCAAAATTATTAATGGAATCGCTTGACATTTCTAAACAAAGATCTACAGTTTTAAGAAGGATCGGATGAGTTTTTCCGTGGAAATTCTAGATATAATTTCAGATTGCCGGGTATCATAGTATTTAAAAAACACTTCCCGGCTGCCGGGTATCTAGGCACTATGTTGTTTCTTCGCTTGTATTCCCCAGGCACACTAAAGTCCTGGTCCATGTGGGTCGCTTCACCTTTTTCGACGTTCCACCATTCTCCCTCTTTCGTCTTTTGCTTGTTGTCTGACAGGTCGAAGGGTTAAACCCGAATAATCTACGGTGTTCTTGGAATCCAAGTGCACCAGAAGTTAACGATTCAGTGGCAGATAAAATGGAAGGTGTGTTTCTGTTTGTGACAGCCGGCGGTTGAGGAGTAGCTTGAGAGGACACTTGACCAGTAGTCTGAGAAGGGTTAAGGTTTGCACATAATTTCGCTACTTCGTCCAGTAATTCCTTACATTTCCCGACCGACATGGCTAAAAAAAGAAACCAATATTATCCAGAGCTTATTCCAGAGCATAGAAAAGACGCCATGTGCAAAAAGTACAAATATTTACCTTCCCGCCTTCAGCTCAGCTTTTTGCCGCGAATTTGTCTCCCTAAGACGCATGCGTGGCCGGGCTAGGTTCCAGGTGACGACGAAGGACAGCGTGTTTGCGATGAAAGTTTGAATGTTTGAATCGAAGGATTGCGTATTGGAAATGACAAATATCACGTTCGCATAAAATGTTTGAATGTTTGGAAAAAGAGTTGGAATATTTGAAGTGATGAACAGCGTTACCAAATTAAACGACCGGATGTCTCCATAGTCGAACAGCAGGTCTGACCTAAAAGATAACGCGTTTTAATAGAAGAATTGTCGGTTTGAATAGAAGAGTAGAGTGTTTGAATTGCCGAACAATTGTTTCAAAATGAGACATTGCATGTTTCTGTGGACAAAATGCCTGTTTGAATTGTCGAATAGTGTATTGGAATTGACGAATTGTAGATTTGCGGTGAAGAATTGCATATTGGAATACGAAGATAGCATTTTTACTTGCGGAGCTGACCATTTTGAATTGCGAGATTGGAAATTTGCAATGCACAATAGCAGGTTTAAAGAATACGGCTGGATGTTTGGCTAGCAGAGAAACGTTTCTGGAACGAAGGATTGCACGTTTGAGTAGAAAAACAGCATAATTGAATTGAAAAAGTGTTGTTTTGAATTGAAACCATGGATGTTTTAGTAGCCAAATAGCGTATCTGAATTGTTAAACAAGATGTTTAATTCTCGAATTGGAAATCGGAATAGAAAGATATCATATTTGAATTGAAGAGCTCCAAGTTTTAATTGCAGGATTGAATATTTGAATTGAAAAATAGCATGTCTGAAATGAGGTTTTGAATTTTGACACTAAAAACGCGCCATAGCGATAGGGGGAGAGGGGAGGGGCTGCGTGTGAGAGCATATAGCAACATTTCCAATTAAATGTATGATAACATCACTGAATGGGGCCATTGCTGCAACTACATTTTTGAATTCCGAACGCTATCCTGGCTGGAGGTTCGGAGTTAATAAAATATCAAACTTTTTATAACATAACTAATGCA
>OZ026606.1:2631559-2646559 GCA_964020085.1 Micromussa lordhowensis | reverse complement strand
GCCATCTTGAATTCTATTGTTTTGACTGAGAAATTATGGGCTGCCGAGGGGGCAATCGCTGGTATACACAGCTTTCAGGATAAATTTTTACTGCTTGTCTCTCATATTTCATAACAAATATTACAAGCGTTACATCTTTCCGTCACGATATTTGGCAGTTGTTCCTATGGTTATCGAAAAATTATTGTTAAAAGTTATCACGCCACAGTATTCTTTTTAATTATTTCTCATCTGCCCCCTGGGCATCCCATAATTTCCTCGGAATTCAAGATGGCCGCCGTATCGGTAAAAAGGTCTATTGAACCCCACCATAAATATCCAGACTTGCTGCTAAGGCACAGGTCTGAAAAATTGTCTGGACTTACAAATTTACTTATTTATTAATGTTTTGGAAGGAGGACCCTTGTGGTCTTAACAAATTTTGCCCACAAGGAGGAGGACTGCTCCTCTCTGCACTTCTTTTACATCTGCTACTGATTTTTCTTCATTTGTCAAAGAGAAAAGCAGTCACCATTCAACAAACGATCTCATTGTCAGTTCATAGTCACTACGTTTACATTCATGATCAGTTATTCACATCTGCAGGTGTATGAAAAAACAAGACACCATTCATAGATCTCCTCCTCCCCACCCCCTCCTTGGTGAAAATTTATGCAGTAAGGAGCACCAAATTGTAGAAGTGAAAACAAAGTCCCAAAATAAACTTCATTTCCAAAATTATGAATCAAACATAAAAGTACATTTCAGTACCTTTTTCAAACAATGGATGACTTGCAAATTAGAACCAATTTAAATGAATATCTACTTAATGTCAAGGCTAAGACCACTTCGATTGTCCACATTCTGTACATAAGGTGAAATAATAGGCACAACCTTGTCTCCTGCAAAAGCATCTGTAAAAACCTCAGTTTGTTTACTGCGTGTATTGTAGATGACAAGTTTTTTCGTATCAAAATTAAGATAAACTGAAAATACATCGCCATCATGTAAAGAATTAATAGCAGCAGCATGTGGATTGTCTGAACGTGAAAACGTTACCCTGCCTCCTCTTCCTAAAAATCGACCACACCAGGAACTTCTTTTGACTTCTTCACTGTCAAGGTTTGATTCCCCATCAGCCTGCTTAAAACAGCTAACTCCTATTTGAAAAGTTCTCTTTGTGTCAGGAAACAAACGCAACTTTATTTTCCAGCAATGTTTTTCTGCATGGACCACATGCTGTTCTGGATCTGATGGCGCAACACTCAGCAGTTCTGCATGGTGTACTTTTGGCCTTACTTTCCACGTAAAAGGACTGCCATGTATATTTTCACCTTCAACAGTGACTGAAAGAGTACAAAGTCCATCAGTCTTGGGGCAATAAGAAAACAAATAAGACCTGTCTCTGTTGTCTTGTACTGGGAGTTCTTTCTGGGTATTAGCTTCGCCTTCATGATTTACTAAAGCACGAACTAGTGGTTTTTGGGCTGCTTTTTCATCACGGATCACAAGAACGAAATCCACAAACTGCCCAGCCAGGGTCTGGTACATAACTCCTTCTTCTCCACCTAACATACTCAGCACACATTTGGTGGGGTCAGTCGGGATGTAATGTAAGGTTGCCATCTCCCCAATGTCCCAAATTGTTTTCTCCACTCTCAACATAAGATAGTCAGTCTTGCAGGGTTTACGCTGGATCTGCAATGTGTTTAGCTGGGCAAGTCGTTTAACTAGCTGTTCCTTCATGGACAGGAGCTCCATGTCATCTCCATCAGCTAGTGCACGTTCAGCAAAATCTACACCACTTCTCAACTGTACCATTGATAAAGAGAGCTCTTCTTTTTGGCTTCCAAGTTGCTTGAGCTTCATTTTCCCTTGTGTTGTGACTTCATGCTTTAGGTTCCCTCGCATATATTCCAATGCCTTAACTTGTTCATCAAAAAATATGTCCACTTCTTTGTTGACCTCAATATGCTTAGCTTGAACGCAACTTTCCATTGTTTGGACAGCCTTAAAACCGTCTTCAAGGAATCTGTCTTTAGCCTTTGTTTCCAGAAGAAGAGCTTGAATAACTTCCCTCTCTCTTTCAGCGACATCCACTACAAAGTCATACTTATGTTCACGATGTTCAACAATGGTACAGTCACGGCAGATTGTTTTCTGGCAAGTTAGGCAAAACAGTTTCAACGTCTCTCCACTATGTTTTCTGCAAAAGGCTGGCTTGACAAGGGCCTTGGAACCAAGTGTCTTGACTTCCTCCAGGGTTAAAATCTGGTGACCTTTGGTTGAATTGATCCTTTTATGCGCAGTAACACAAAACTCGCACATGAAAACACAGCAGTCAGTGCAGCGTGAAAGAGCTGAATCACCACTATCACAGTGTTCACAGAGCAAAGGCGTCCCTGCTGAGGTAGTGCTGTCTTGCATGCTCAGTAAGGTCATGAAATTATTTACCCAGAAGTTTGGTTGCAGCTTGCCAACATCTCCATTAATAATCTAATATTAAGACAGAGGGATAAAATTCAGACTTTGGTTCTATTACCAAAGAAAAGATCCAGACTTTTGTAAATTAATAAAAAAATTCAGTATCGCATAATTGCTCAAAAAGTGATCATATGTGTTTACCCTAAGAACTCAGGGTCAAGATACTTTTCTGAGTCCACAATACATTTGTCAGGTATTGTGAAAGCTCTAGTCATAATTGTGTTTCCAAGTGCAGTTTCACTAGTTGTAAGACTAGTAAAATTTTAAGGGCTACCAAAATTGCAGTAGCCCATTAAGCAAGAGCAAGTACTCCAACATAGTTAATTTCCTTTTGCTAGACAATTGGCGTCAGGCATTGCCCCCGCGCATATGAAAGGGTACGTGGATGCTCGTCATCTCACATAGGGGTGTAAATTTTGGATTTTGGTCTCACTTAGGGTGTTCTGGGCAAAACGCCATTACATTCAGCTGTGAAGGTGTCGTTTAGGGTTGCACGCAAAGAAACAAAAAAATATGTATTTAATATGCGTATTTTTAATTCGTTTTATTTACTAGTTCATATAATCTGGTCTCTTTAGGGTCCAAAAAAGCTTGGGCCACGCCCAGATCGGTCTCCTTTAGGGGTTTAATTCAAAATTTCCGAAGAGCATCCCCGTCCCTTTCATATGCGAGTCCCTTCCCCACCCGGGCATTGGCCTTGGTCTTCCAAAGATCTTTGGAAATGTTCCAAAAGTATTTGCACATCGTCTAATAATGTTAGAAGACTATCCTTTGAAATTCAGCAATTTTCAGGTAATCTTGTCAACTTTGGGGAAGCTTTGACAGTGTTCCAGTAATATTCGAAAAACACCCAAGTGTGTTGGTGATCTAATAATCACACCTTCTACTAACGTTAGAATAACTCTTCGAAATGCAGCAATCTTCAGGTAATCTTGGAACCTTGGGGAAGCTTTGACAGTGTTCCAGTAATATTTGAAAAACAACTAAGTGTGTTGGTGATCTAATAATCACACCTTCTAATAACGTTAGAATAACTCTTTGAAATTCAGCAATCTTCAGGTAATTTTGGAACCTCGAGGAATCTTCAAAAGTGTTCCAGTAATATTCAAAAAACACTGAAATATGCTGGTGATCTTTAAAAGTCTTCAGAAGTGTTTGGGTGGTCTTGAAAAGGGGCCAAAAATCGTCTGTTTATCTTCTGTTTATCTTTGGCTTATCTCTAGCAGGCTTCAGGTGAAATTAACCGCCTTCGAAATAGCATGGATGATCATCCACACTAGTACTCTCCGAGTTCATTTGTACTAACTTCGGAAATCTTTGTTGCACTTGGCTTACAACTTTACACTCGCGTTACATTTTTCCATACTTGTGTCATGGGAAAGCTATACTTCTTACCGTAGCCAATCAGAATTCAGTATTTTTTCAAGTGTGCTAACATAACAAAAGTCTGTAACTATTTCTCGACATAGACAGCTCAAAAAACGACTGACTTTCAGTAGTTTAAAGAAAAAACACTGAACTAGGGAAATTTTATTTGCCAGAAAGTTTGAAAATGCTATACAGTAAGCTGGCCGTTCATCAATTATTTAGAAGTAGCAATAAATTAGCGCCATAGGCCTGCAATTAATGCAAAGATCTACTACATCAAAGCCCTCTCTGTAGGTTGTGTTCTCCAATAATGCACCACTATTCTAGATAATATATGACACAACCGCATACCCAGGGGCTTTGTTCCCCTTGACCAGCAGCTGGGAAACAAGGGACCTTAGAAAGTTCTGAATGAAAGCCCAAAAATATTGAAATATAATTTTTCCAGTTGAATTATGCACATCTAGTTGAGAAGCACATGGCTCAATCGAGTTGCTGATATTTTAATTCTGCTCATTTCAGACTAATTTTCAGTCTTTCATTTTTCTCAGGGGTCACATAAATCCCAGTCTTGGATTTTCGAATAAGGGTCTCAACCTCTCAGTGAGTCTCTGATATTAATTACCGTACATTCGTTTCCCCTACTGACTGCGACGAGAATTATAGCTTTTCCACTTACTGTTATATCCTGCCTGCACTCGGGGCATGTTATGACATGAACAGGTCCTATCTTCTTCATCAGTTTCACAAGGCACTCTTTACAATAGGTGTGCAGACATGGCAGAACCTTTGGCTCCTTAAACTGTTCAAAACAGATCGCACAAGACAAGTATTTGTTGACCTCTTCAGGAGCAGCAGTGGCCATTGTTTAATTTGAAGCTAAAAAAAAAAACGAAAAATGCACTATAAATCATAAAGTTCACAATTATGGCAATAAACAGAAACACAACTTGGAAATATTGGATGTAATTAAGGGACTTCTTGGAACTTTATGTTATTTGTTGAATATTGGATTTTGGTTTGTGTGATTACAAGTCTTAGATATTTTACAAACGAATAAAGGGTGCAAGTTTCTAAAGAAACTGTGGTGCTGCGTCGGTGGGAGTATTACAAGATAATTTGGTTTTATCAACTGGGTTGATAATGTGAATTGGCCACCATAGAGAGATTATTTCGGAAGCTGACGTTTCGAGCGTTAGCCCTTTGTCGGAGCAAATCAAGGAATTGTGGGTTGTGTGTGGTTTATATACAGAAATATGGAGCTATGCTATTGATTGGTGCCTGGCAACGTGAAAAACAACAGAATGAATTAGTTGAATGAAAAGCGTTTGTTGATACCGTGAGGATTAAGAGTGCCAATTTGAAAAATAAATTTTTGTTCAAGAGTTTTGCGGCTTTCTGTGCTTCCTTGATGTAGGGAGAGGCCGCAGACTGCCATATGTTGCATAGAATGATTTACAGATTAAAGTGTCTAGGGACCAGTTTAGAAGCGTCTTTATCATCTTTCTCTACGTCGCAAAGGTGTTCTTGGAATCGGTCGGCTAGTCATCTACCTGTTTCGCCGATATACAACTTTTTGCAAAGAGTGCAAGTTATACAGATTCTCGTAGTTATTTGTTGTATTCATCTTCACACCCACCACATGTCAAGAATTCCATTCCTTATAATAATAATAATAATAATAATAATAATAATAATAATAATTTATACATTTCTAGTGTGCATCTCTACATGACAATGATCAGATGCACATTCTTAAGTTATAAATACAAAAACTAATACATAAATAAACTAAAAGTATGAAAAGGACTACTAAGTTAAAAATATATATAACAAGAGTCAGATTGTTTTTGGACTGTCAGATTGTTTCCGGACACCATTTTTCAGGTGTATTAAACAAATTGCCTGCCTTTTTTGCTTAATAAGCAATTTTGCCATGTCAAGTTTGTTTATTAAACTAAAAAGTCGCTATTTTTAGCTTATTAAACAAGAAAGGTTGCTTATTAAGCAAGAAAGTTTGCTTATTAAGCAAGAAAGGTGGTACTTTATGCTTATTAAACATGTGACTTCCGCTTAATAAGCAAGAATGGTAGGTATTCTTGCTTATTAATCAAGTGTCACACAACACCTGTCACACTAAGTGCGTCCGCCATTACGGAAAAAATATCGACAAAGAAACCAACGCAACGGACAAATCATCATATTTGAAAGTTACAAAATACAAGTTTTGACTGGTCAACCCCTCACTGCAAGCCATAATTAAGTGATGACTTTTCTTTTATCGACAGATATTTTTGTCAAGTTTGTCTTTGCGTCGCGACCGAACGGCGGCCGGCGATATGAACGAGCTGCTTTTTCGATGTTCAAGTTTTGAAACGAAAGTGAACCCTGTTCAGTCGAATTACAACTGCAGAGCAAATAGTACAGAAAGGATGGGAGATTCCACTGAACAAGGAGTATCCGCAGGTTTCTAGCTACGGACTGAATTCATCTATTTTAGACTTATTCGCGGAGCGGGTCAATTGTCAGTTACATTACACTGCGTTCTCAGAAATTTGCACTTTCCTTGTTTAATTGTTGAAAGTTTAGGCTCAATTCAGTGAAGAAAGCTCGGATGGACATAACACAGCGAGGAAGTTCTTCTGAAAAGTTCTGAATGAACTGGGTTTTCATCGCGGAACCACATGAAAACGATTAGGAAATAAACATTATGTCGGCGGCACTCGAGCTCTACGATCTTGAAATGTAATTTTCGGTTATTAAGCGGAAAAGGTGACACATTTTTGCTTATTAAACAAGTCGCTCTTGCTTATTAAACAAACAAAGTTGGTTCTTCTTGTTTATTAATCAAGTGTCAATGCTGAGAAAATTAAAAGCTATTTTGCAGACAGCAAGAACGGAAGATTTCAATGAACGAACGTGTACTATTGTTTTTGGGTAAAGACATAATCTATCGATGAAATAAACAACATTATGAGCGCAACGTCGTTCTGTCGATCCACTCGAAAACTGGATTGCCGCGGCCAGAAATTTTATTGCCTTGAAATTAGGATTGAATACAAAATCTCAGACAGACCTAAGGGAGCGGTAAACCGTTTTTAGTCGCTTTTGGATGAATACATATCCCGTAGAAACAGTAAAATAATATGCTGCAGCTCGCTCGTTTCTCTTGGGATGAGGAGTTTTCAGCTAAAAGTGTTTTGTACGATTGAAGCATTTTGCCTTCGGTCACACTACCACAGTGTGTGGCGTGTTTTTGAAATAGTCAGCGGAATGAAACGATGTTATAGATTTTCATTTGCAGTACTAAAAACACTTTATCGGTCACCTGCTAAAGCGTACACTGAGGTATGCATGAGATTATGATGTGTTTGGAGGGAGTTTTCGTATTTCAATCTCGTTTGAGCCAAACTTGTTAACCGTAGCTACCAGACCTCTTGAAACGTTAAGGTTGTGGAAAATAAAAACCAGAGCTAGGCAGCAAAAGCCACTTGGCACTCTCGCGCAATTCATGAAATATTCTCACTCGCGCGTGTTTTGCGCGGGAAAAATATCAGACAGCTTCTACCGCTCTAGTATCGGCCGATGCAGTATAAATCAAAACGGCAATGAATACACAACTTTTTAGCATCAACATGGAATTACTTTAATTAACGATAATGCAGTTACCTTACCTGAATGATCTCACCTCCTTGTTTTTGGTCTTTACGAGTAAAGAACACAACATCAGGGCCATGCATCCTTATCGCACTTTTATTCACTTCTAAAACTCGTCTTGCCCTTTAAATGTCCGATCTTTCAATAGCTTTGCGAATAACTCATCGGTGACTTGAACTGCTAGAAGTGATGATCACTCAGAGAGCAACCTTCTAAACCGGTCGCTAGACACTTTAATCTGCCAAATCATTCTATGCAACATATGGTAGTCTGCTGCCTCTCCCTACATCAAGGAAGCAAAGAAAGCTGTAAGACTCTTGAACAAAAATTAAGTTTCAAATCGGCACTCTTAGGCTTACGGTACTTTGCGAAACGAAACAAAACGAAATGGTACTTTGCGAAACAGTACTTTGCAAAATGGTACTTTGTGAAACGGCTACAATTGCTCCTAACATGCGTTGGCGACCAAATCCTGAAAAGTAGCAGCCTAGAATGCTAGAATGTTTCATCACACCTTATCTTGAGTACCTGAAACGCTGTGCATGAACCATTTTAGTGTCTTCTTTGTAACACGTTTAAGTTTTGCAGGCTCATCTTTCATCGCGCAAACGACCGCGTTTTAATTTTCTTGTAAATTTATTTTGTAATTACTATGAGTATCATATATGAATTACAATTAAAGCAAATCAAACAAAAATATTAACAGTGACAATGACAACAAATGGGGGGGGATCTCGGATTCGGGGCCTCTTTCTTAATCTTAATTTATCGCTCGTTTCAGAGCGTTTTCCTTGTAATTTTAATTGTAAATATTTGGTAAAGTGGGAGTACTATATGTTAATTAAAATTTAAGGAATCAAACAAAAACATGAACAGTAACAATAACAGCAAATCTCGAACCTTACAATTACATATTAATATTCACATATTCTTATGAGAGATATTCTTATGCGAGACTCCATTCATACAAGAAGTTTCAGGCATATACACTTCTCCGTTTTCTGATACAGATGAACTAGAAATGGCTTTACGGCACAAAAAGTTTACGGGGCTTTTCCCGGCGGTAACTTTACGGACCCGAAGCCATATTTTAAGATTAGAATCTAAGGAATAGTAGTGCGGATTTAGCTCGAAAACCAGTCCATTCTGTTAAGTTTCCTGATACTTTTCTCATTTTCATTTTTTCATTTTGCAAAGTACCATTTCGCAAAGTACCGTTTCGCAAAGTACCATTTCGTTTCGTTTCGTTTCGTTTCGCAAAGTACCGTAAGCCGCATTCTTAATCCTCACCGTATCAACGAACCCTTTTCATTCAACTAATTCATTCTGTTGTTTTTCATGTTGCCAGGCACCAACCAATAGCGTAGCTCCATATTTCTGTATATAAACCACACACAACCCACAATTCCTTTGTTGGAAACGCGGATATCAACACTAGTCACTCTCGATCTCATTGTAATATATTTTAATGCTCACAGCAAAATCACTCCCTGTGTCTCGAATATGTCCTAGTCACTGTCACTCTTTTCTATCACAATCAATACAAGCAAAGAAATGCTCTTTTTATACGCCCTCGATTAGGTTTCTAAGGAAATACGATTTACGTCATTGCTAAGATCATCTTGAATATCAAAAGTAATGCTAACAAATTGTCATGCACTGTCACGCTCTTATATATTTCTAACACCTTGATTCGCAGAGTAACAACAGAACGCAGGGCCACTTCGGACCACCTGTTTTACAACGAAGAACGAAGCATAACACAATAGGCACCTTTGTGATTCAATGAGATGTAAATAAGTGGCCCTGTATTCTGTAGTTAAGCCTTTAAACCAAATTATCTTAAATATTTTACGCTTATTAAGCCTAATCAAGTCTATGAAAGATAATAAGAATGGTCTAAGTTTAAATCGATAATATGATTGCAATTCGTTAACATCACAACTGATTGCACTATCAAAACTCTACTTCCTGATTTTCCTGCGTCGGTGGTTCGTCTCAGTTTGCCTTTTCAATGCTTAACATTTGTCCCCTTTGCGGTGCAATGTGCAATATGGACTTCTTACAATCAAGTATACTGTTAAAGAATGACTTACCGAACAGCTTTAGTCCACAATCATCACAGCAGCAAGCGACTATCCGAAACACACTTTGCATTGTGGGCCAATCTCCTCACGGGAGCTGGAAACTGGGATGGGTGGGGCTGGATTTCCCTGTGAATTATATAACGCGAACCGCGAACATGTACAGGGAATTTTTTGGAGACAGTGGATCCCTCTAGTAACGCCCTCCTAAAATTACACCCTGCAAGAAATAGAAGCTGTGGAAAAAGGTACACTCTTTACCGGGACTCAAAGAGAGGGTAGTTAAGAGGGGGGGGGGGGGGGAGGGGGGGTCAAGATCAAGATCACTCCAGGACCCGAGCAAAAAGAAACTGGGCAAGATCATAAAGAGGGATAGCGTCCTGTCATTGCTGTCGAAAATCACGGTTCACGACGAATTAAATACTTCTTTCTCTTCTTTCTCATTTTACGGATACTTGACATCTCACTTAGGGGTATAAATCAAGGATTCTGGTCTCACTTGGGGTGTTCTTGACGAAATACCAATATTTTTAGCCCTCAAAGTATCTTTTAGGTTAGACTCAAAGAAATTATAATTTAAAAAACGTTCTTATTTTCGTTTTTGGGTTTGGTCTCTCGAGTCCCATCTACTCAAGCAGGCTCCTCTCCTGAACAGCGGCTGGTAATCAAGCCTATTACACTTTAAGAATCCCCAACCTTTTCATATGAGAGTCCTTCCCCCACCCCACCCCACCCCCCAGACAATTAAATCCTGTCTTCCCAGATTAATTAAAGAAGCTGCTATTGCAATCAAATCTACAAATCTACAAAATATACAAGATAAATGACATCATTTGGTATTAAAATTTCAATTACTTTCCTAAACTAACAATTACTTTATCCAAAGGTCAATTCCTTCTAGGCATCTCTTGACTAGAGGAACTTAATAATTTTTAATACAAAATGTAAAACTGTTATTAATATAAAAAATAACAATAACTTCAGGGAAACGTGCTTAGAAAATTTTGACAAAAGCTATTGAAAAAGCTATTGCAATTAAATTCCAATCTACAACAAAATTTACAGGATAAAATAATGAGGTCATTTGGTATTAAAAGTTCTAATAGTATTGCTCCTAACCTACAACACTGAGAATGTAAATCAAGCATTCCTCACCATAAGAGTAAAATCAATTTACAGTCAAGAAAACTGAAGAGTCCCAACCAAATAAAAACCCATGCTTCTGTAAATTCAATATTGCTTTGATTTTGGAGAGGTAGGCGCAATGGCCTTTTGGATTAGTGCGCTTGACTCTGGATCTAGCGGCCTGGATCCAAGCCCCAGCCAGGAACATTGTGTTGTGTTTTTGGGCAAGACACTTTACTCTCACAGTGCCTCTCTCCACCCAGGTGTATTAATTGGAACCGGCACATTTAATGCTGGAGGTAGCCCTAACCAAAAATGAATGCCAGCCTGATGGTTTGTATGCAGACTTTTTACCGTTGATTTTGGACAATTAAAACTTCAGCTGAATAATCCCAGCAATCACTGTACCTAGCTTCCATTTAAATCTTGAAAATTCATTAATTAAAATTAATAACAAAAAATCTGTTTCCATCCCCATGAGGTGACAACAAAGAGGCAAAACAATTTAAGTGGAACTTTGAATGAATTGATTCAAAAGTGTTGTTTCAATGACTGTTGTGTATTTCAACAACAAATGTTGGAGCTGATTGAAATTTGCATATTTGGCGGTTACATTCATCTGTGGCATTAGTATTCATCTGATTGGAGGGGCATAGATGAGAGAAAGCTGTTACATCACCGTCAGATGTACAAATTTGCATCAAATCTCACTATAGGAAACAAACCCTTGTAATTATTGTTGTTATCAAATCACATTCTGCAACACATTTACTAGACTATCTGTGTTATGAACTCGTAACTACAGTCGTAACTTCGAGTATTCGTTTATTGATCTACCGCAAAACTTATCTCTGTAAAATTACACGTGTCGTAAAAATATATACAAGTAATTCGATCATAATATAAAAACCAGAAAATCAAGTTGAAATCAAATACTATCTGTACAAACAAAACAAAACCTCGTGAATAAATGTTACATAACAATTGTTACGCGTGACTGTTCGTGACATGTATCAACTCTCTCATGGGGATAAAAGAGATACTTTGTCATTAAATAATCCAAACATTCAATATTTAAATAGAAGCTAACAATTTTGAGTTGACTTGTAGCAAAGCAATATTGGATTTATAAAGAAAAGCATAATACTCATAATTTCTGTGTAATGTTTCAGCCGTTTGGACTGTAAGTGTTTGTTGGAAGAAGTTATTGGTCAATTTGATTTATTTTGCTCTATAACTATTATAAAATGAAATGGCAAACTGCCGTTTATAAGCCCTAGCCTTATACAACTTTTATATCCGAGGGGGCCTACAACTGCACATGTTGATCAAAATCAATGTTTCATTTACTGGTAATTAAGCTCTAAACATCACCATAAATTGAATTCAAAACCAGGAAAGCCAGAGTGGGGGGCTTATATCTGGAGAGGCTTGTAACCAGAGGTATTTTCGGTTTACAAGAAGATGGGCTTAACAACCAGAGGGCTTATAAGTGGGCAATAGTCCAGACACCCTATAAGCGGCAGCTTGCAGTAGTTTTTGGTTCATTTTGATGCTAAATAGCACCATTGGAAGACAATGGGTACATATGAAAACAAAAATATGCCCTATTTACTTTCTATGTCAAAATCAACAAGTTAACAAATTGACATCAGTTTTTCATGCATCTGTCCTGTTATTGATCATGATTATCTCGTCGTATCATTGTCAAAGTAGCTGTGGTCTGAAATTCATTGTCGATAACTGTTACAGGACAGACGCATGAAAATAACAGGACAGACACATGAAAAACTGATGTTAATTATTAGAGTTGTCAAATTTTTCTTGCTTGTTAATGCATTGCATAAATTCATGTGTCTGTCCACTTATTGACAATAACAATTAGCCAATGAGAGCGCAAGAATTTCTGCAGTTATTGTAAATATACATGTCAGATTGACAAAATAAGAACCAACTTTTTGTTATTGCAGGTCTTTTAATTCTGAGCTGTGGTTACCAATTTTTTTTTTTTTTAAATTTGTACTTTTTCAAGTTTTGTTCTCTCAAATGGTTTCATATGAATTTCTTGAACTTTTAATATCTTTCTAGTTTTCACTACTTCTTAGGTATTCTTGGCTTTTACGTTACTTCTTCAAGAGCCCCTTCCAAAACTACTCTGTGATGTGCTCTCTGTTGAAATAGCCTTCACTGATATCACTTAGCCCACAAAACACAAGTCTATAAACTCTTTAGCAAATAACAGATTTAGAAGTTCAGAGTATGCTCATTTGTGTAACAAGAGGAACATGCAGGAAATATTGAATTTCCATCGCCATGGGGAGTTGATACTGTGAGTCACACAAACAATCACGAAATTGTCTTAAACATCAAGGGTTAGGTAGCCGGTCTTCCCAAACAAAGTGTAGTGTCGAAGAGATGGAGTATAAAAAGGGACCACTTCCCCTTCAACACCTGTAAAAATCTCAGCTTGTTTGCTGTGAGCATTGTAGATAATGAGTTTCCTGGTTTCAGGGTTGAGGAAAACTGTGAACACATCATTGTCTTTCACAGAAATGATTGACGGTTTCTTGGAATCTGAACGAGATGAGCATCCCTGAAATCGTAATGGGTTAAATTGCCAGGACCACTTCTCTTGCTTGCAAAGGCTAAAATTGGGACCACTAAAAGTCTTATGTCCTAAACTTGTGCTGGTCTGGACTCCAATTTCTAGAGCACTTGGTGTACTGTAAGAAACTAGCTTAAGTTTCCAACATTGCAGCCCTTCTTTGACAACAGTACCATATTGTCTGGCTGTAGAAGATGTCATTTTCATCTTCTTTGTGCTCTTAAGTGTGAAACCTGAACATTTATCCTTTGCATGCCAAATGAAGGGACTCCCGTGTATGTCCTGGCCTTCAACTTTCACTGAAAGCATGACTTGTCCAACATCCTTTGGAAGAAAGGAAAAGCTGTATGACCCACCACTACTGCCCCATACTGGAAGGCGTTCTTCCCGTGTTTCTTTCTGACCATGTGGTTTGCATTTAACAATAGCACTGACAGCACAGCTATCTGCTGTACGAGCTCTCTCTTCACGATTTAAAGTGAGCAAGAAATCAACAGTCTGTCCAGCTAAAGTCTCGTATAACACGCCTTTCTCCCCTCCTAACATGCTGAGAACACCTTTCTCTGGGTCCATAGGAACATGAGATATTGCAGCCATTTTCCCAATATCTGCAATTTTTTTATGCACACATAGCTTTAGAAAATCATTCTGACATGGATGGCAGTCATATTGTTCTGCATTAAGTTGGGAAAGTCGTTGGATAACTTGATTCTTCACAGACAGCAATGCCACATCATCACCATCTTCCATAGCTTGATCACAGAATTTTATACCACATTTCAACTGCATCCCATATAATGAGAGCTTTTCCCTTTGCTTACTAAGCTGTGTGGCTTTACCTTGCTCTTGCACAAAAACTTCACGCTTAAGGTCTGCTCGTAAATGCTCCAATTCCTTCACTTGCTTGTCAAAAAAGGCATCAACTTCCTTGTTTACTGTGGCAGCCTTATCATGGACACGATTTTCCATTGTTTGTACTGCTTTCAAACCCTCTTCTACTGCACGCTCTTTACTCTTTGTTTCTTGAAGAACTCCCTGAAGAATTGTCCTTTCTTCAGCAGCAACTTCTGCAACAAAGTTGTATTTATGGTTACGGTGATCCACAATGGTGCAATCTCTGCAAATTATGCTCTGGCATGTTTTGCAAAACAATTTAAGAGTTTCCCCACTATGTTTGCTGCACATAGCTGGCTTTCTGGGGATTTTTGTACCAAGCCTCCTGACTTCCTCCAAGGACAAAATCTTGTGATCTTTGGTTGCAATGATTCTTTTGTGTGCAGTGACACAAAACTTGCACATGTAAACACAGCAGTTACTGCAACGCGAGACAGCTGAGTCACCGCTATCACAGTGTTCACAAATCACAGGTCTCCCCAAGGAAGTGCTGTGTTGAGTGTACTGTAAATTGTTTATCCAGAAGTTTGATGGAAGCTTACTGGCATCTCCACTGGCAACCTAACAAGTACAAGCACACAAGTCATTAGTTTGACATTACTTTAACCACCAAGCATGAAATGCAACAATGTCCCTGTATCAAGTCTTGCACTTTGTACAGATAAAGTCACCAACATGGGACAACTAAAGCGTGGCTGTGACTGCTTAGAAGAGCCGTGACTGTTTGAGCCAGATGGTAAATCTATTTCTCAAACTCATTAATAATTCATGTAGAATTAACAAGGGAAATTGTGACTCGGACTA
>OZ026606.1:2536559-2624059 GCA_964020085.1 Micromussa lordhowensis | reverse complement strand
GGTGCAGTGGATGCCATTGCAAGTCTCGGATGAAACATAGATAAAAAAGACAATCATTAGATAATGTTTGAGAGTCCATCAAGCTTGAAATGTCACAGTTACAGTAAAACTAGGAATTTCAAAATGAAGTGATTGCTGGCAACATGAATTGACAATTTCAACACTGTAAGTAATAGAATTCTTATTTTGCTCACTTCAACAGCATTTAACAGCATACACACCTTTCAATAATAATAAACATACAATTGAAAGGCCACAGGCAAGAATGACCACTCGGTAAACCTAACAGCATTAACGAATTGCATAATGTATCAGATGTACAGTGCTTTCAATTAGATTTGTAGTAGGTGGCTACCTCGGAACACCACTGGCAGAGTAATATGAGAAGCCCAGGAGAAATTTCTCTGGAGAATTCTTAAACATTAAATATACCCGCCGACTTTCCACCATTCATTTAAAGAACTTATCACAAAGAGTAAGGCACATAGTTCCAAGTGTTGTGGTCTAGCCTTGTCTCACGGATTGATGCTTCAAATAGGGTTAACCTATGTCTATCATGACCATCAACATTGCCATTGACAACATCTGTAGAGTCTTTGTAACCAAGCACAAGACGAATTGTTCCAAGGGCATAGCCCCTTAAATGAAATATAATTTAAACTGTAGTTGAAATCTTCTCTGAAGACCTGTAAGCCTATAAGTCAATGATAATCATTCACTTATAGGCTAGTAAATTCATATCCAGTTGCACAGGTTCAGTAAATTGCAATCCTTCCTGCAAATGAGCAATCCACTTGTAGGTATCTGGTAAGATCGTTCCGGCCATGGTTAGATCATTCTAAGTCAATCTTTTTTTTTTGTGGACAATGGGTTTATGTATGTTGGGTGGGACGAAATGGTGATGATGATTTAATACGGTTAACCCATACAGACCCATACAATTATTGAGAGCTAACCACCTTCAAGTAAGTGATATTTAGGCTAACCGAAACGCTATTTAGGCTAACCGAAGGGCTGTTTAGGCTAACTGAAGTGCCATTCCGTCATTTCGCCATTTCGTGTTTGTCCTTGTCACTTTGAGTCACGAACACAGACCTCTGCACACACCTCCCTAGCACCACAACTCTTCCAATCCAATGCATTACATCTTTTCGACATAAGGTTTGGTGATACACACTTATGGTACATATATTAATTTTAAGCAAACTGTAGGAGATTAGAGAAAATAAAGCAACTTACCAACTTACCGTACCTCAACCAAGACGCAGAATATGATATTCGCAAGGTTCGCAAGGCCTTGTGGTCCATTCTCGACCTCAGAGCCGAGCTCGTCTCGCGTGTATCCACGCGCCGCGGCATCGCGAGGGTTTCAAAGGGAACGAAATTCACGCAAGCCTTAGCCTGAAATGTCAGTCATCTCCTGCCCTCAACCTAATCCCCGAGCGAGAGACAGGAATTAGGCTGAGGGGCGGGAGATGACTGACATTTTAGGCTAGGCAAGCCTATGTGACGACGAGTATCTCCGTTTTTGTTTTTGACTCGTCACGCAATGTTTTCTCTCGGTCGGTTTCGGACCCGACTTTAATACAGTACTTGTGATTGTGCGCTATTTTGCCTGATCGACTGGCGGATGGATGAAAAAATATTCATGGAAGAACGATCGAAGCGTATAAAACCCCAAAACTCTTACACTACAAATTTCTAATCTCTAACTCTACTCCTAGCTGTCATCACGGCTGCAGTGAAGGATCCCATGTCAGTGCTCAGAGGTCAACAACCCTGTTTACGACAGCTTCTAGCTGATCCTCGCAACGAGATATAAACCACCTTGTCGCGTTTTATATTAACGCTTTAAGAAGCAGAACTGAAATCATTTTACGTGGAAAGGCCGCATATGAAAAATTTGAAACAGTAATTGAAAGAAAGCCATCCTTAGAAAGTTGAAAACTACATCGAATCCGAGTGAATAGCTCAAAGGCAAACATTGCGCAACTGAAATGGCCACTGCAGATGAACCAGATGGGGAGGAAACAAGTGAACAAGCCTCGAGTTTGGTACTACAAACATTTAATTCAAATTTCCGTACACTGTCGCAGGAAGACTCCTTGGAAGAGACCACTGATCGGAACCCGCTGAAAATAATCTGCGTCGGAGATTACACAGGTGGAGTTAGAACAAAGGGGGTCTTCATTAAGGATTACCTCGGAATCAAACCAACATTTAGAAGTCATTCTTTCACCTGCATTGATTTCTACTTGAAGAGAGTGAAATGGCGACGGCCGGGCCAATTAAAAAGCAGCTATTCTATAGTGCTACAGCTCTGCGAAATTTCTGAGATGGAGCGATTTTCCGCCATGACCAAAGTGTACTTCAGACACAGCCAAGGGGCTCTGGTCTTTTGGGGACCTCATAATCCTTCGTCGCTTCATGGAGCGGTACAGTGGAGGAAGAAGATCAAAGAAGAGGTTTCCCTTCCGATTCCGTGTGTACTTATCACGGACAATGCCGCGGATTCCTGCCTGAAGTCTGTCAGCTGGGTTGGGCCTGGGAAGATATTTGAGAGTGAGGTAGCGCTGGATCAGTTCTGTAAAGATCACGGCTTTGTGGATCATTTTGAGATCAAGTCACGCGACTGGGAATCTGGTGAAAAAAGCGTTTTTGGACAAGCTGTGAACTGCCTTTTAGACGAGATTTTGCAGACTGAACAAAAAGAAGAACAAACTTGGATTTAATGCTGCGATCTTTGACCGCATACCATAACGTGACATTTGCGATCATTTGCCGTATCGTGACACTTTTGTAAGAATTAAAAACTCGACCAAACAGCACTATGTGGGAAGCATTTCATTATTATCTGATTTTTAACTCGTATTCAACTGATGTAATTCACCAATTATGACATTTCCAAACAAAATTTAAGTCAAAATGTTATCTAGTTCTTGTCACTATAAGGAGCTTTATCTGTAGTGCTCGAAGTGGGGGGAAGAATCTCTGTGTTGTAAGGTGATTTACCAGCTGGAACCATTGCCCTTTTAAAATCTCTACTCCATCCATAAAATAATCCAATCCAATCAAATACTTTATTTCTACACGTAAAGGAGCTCCTAAGTGCTCGTTGAGACGTGTACGTGTGATATTCTAAACCATGTTTCAAAAGTAAGAATTGTTATCATAAATCTTGCTAAACGTGGTTAAATAATTAAAGTTGTTGAAAACAATTAACAAAGGCACTCACGATCTCGTTGTACTAACTTTAATGCTCACGGCTAAATCACTCCCTATGTCTCGAATATGTCTCAGTCGACACTACCACAGATTACAAATGCAAAGGAAAGCTCTTTAAATACGCTCTCAATAACGTTGCTAAGGAAATACATCATGAATATCAAATGTAACGCTAAACAACTGTCATATCACGCTCTATATATTTCTAACAGCCTGAGGTGGTGACTTGCGGGAGGGGGGGGGGGGGGGAGCTCATAGTGCACCAAGCCCAGCACATGCCCCTACTACTCAAAATTCCCAAAATGTCCTTTACGTAGTTCGTTGGCACAAGCAAACCTCTTTGTTCAAACCTCAAACCTCTTCATAAACTTCAGTGTACAGTGTGTCGGCAATCGATTTGTGATAATTGCACAAGTGAACAGTTGTTCAAACGATCCTGCTTCGTGACGTTTTCCTAGGCCGGTAGTTCTCGTTGAGACGTCAGAGGGCAGCTATAAAATACAGCTATAAATATAAAATACAACCTTAAGAGTTTGGCTCTCAACACCGACAGGATCAAGCGCGATCTTTCAAAGGATCACGAGACCGCATATTTTGTAAAACGAAGTTTATGCTACGCTAGCGATATTTATACACCGAAACGCGGCGTGGTGGGGAGGGGGGTAGGGCGGGCCCCACATTTTAGTTTGAGGGGGTCCACAACCCTCTTCCCCTTTCCACCCCTGCTAGGTCACCAATTGTGTAGTATATTGTGCAGACTGCTATGTCACGCCACTGTGTCACAACCGTGGAGTCAATCTGCGCTGACTAAAGGCCAGCGGCGAGTGCGATGCACAATCCTTTAAAGGAGCATGAACGAAATCGAGCTCCTAGCGTATGATCTGCGAAAAGTTCTACCTTCTCCAAAAGACTGAAGAGGCAGTATTTCCTACATTCCAAACCTTTATTTTATTCCACTGATCTAGTCCAGCAAGGTAAACAGTCTATCAGAGTTGTTGTCGTTTGGATAAGAAGTTAATGGGTGTTTTCGACAAAGCCGGAAGTTCACATCGTCCGTCTCGCTTCGTTTTAGTACATCCAGATATTTCCTCAAAACTCTTGTTCTTCGATGGCTGCAAAGTATGAATTGCCTGAGGAAGTCAATGAGAAACGTTTAAGGACTCTAGGAATGGAGGTGGAGATGACGACATTTAAAACAAACATCAACCCTGAGGGAGAAGCTATTAAAAACATCAATCACGAGACATTAAAACAAACCTCCCACCAGAGGGACAATGAAACGACAGTTGTCGCGCCGTTAGTGAAACTATTTTGTGTCGGGGACTACACTGGCGGAGGACACAGAAAAGGTGTGTTTATTAAAGATTATCTCCAAGTTAAGCCGCCACGGACCCTAAGGGGATGTCGGACTCCAACAACCCGACGCGTGTGTTGTTATTTTAAAATGATAAGATGGCAGAGAAAAGACACTGAGGAGTCATCCTTGATCAAGCTACACCTGCAAATCTTGGAAAAAGCGGAATCGGATTTGACCACAAAGGCGATTTACTCTAAATTCAGCTTAGGAGCGTTAGTCTTTTGGGAAGCAGGTAGTCCATCTTCGCTGGAGGAAGCTAAAAAATGGAGGCAAAACATTGGAAATTTCCTGGTGTCGATTCCATGCGTTCTAGTCACAGACAATGTACCTAAGCCAGATCAGGAACAGATGCAGTGGGTTGGGCCTGGAAAGATATTTGAGAGTTGCGTAGCGCTGGATCAGTTCTGTAAAGACCACGGCTTTGTGGATCATTTTGAGATCAAGTCACGCGACTGGGAATCTGGTGATAAAAGCGTCTTTGGACAAGCTGTGAGATGCCTTCTTGGCGAAATTTTTCCGATATGAATCTATCTAGAACACTGTGCAGTTTTAATGAAGGAGCCACTGTAATTGCCTAGGCTGTAGTGGTCTCCCTGCCTAATAAATTATTTTTTTTTTATTTTATGTATAAAAGTATTTTGTTGAGTAAATAAATAAAATGTGATTCTGACAGTGGCAAGCTACATGTACTTCACACTTACCCGCTTTAAAACTCAGCGGAGAAATTGGCCGGTTGTGGTAATTCTTGTCTGAAACCCTTACCTTAATTACTTCTGACTGACATAAATCATGAATTTCCCTATCCTATGTTACTCCTGACCCCAAAACATTTCAGACCATACCAGGAAACCCCAACCCAGGAAATGCGTCAATTCAGATTAATTATAAAGGATATACCCAGTGAAGCAGCCTCGTTCCTATGGTCTTTCTAAGATGGCGGTCGACATGATTGCAGCCTGCGCCTGTTTGTGTACTAACGCTCGAAAATCTGTCATCTTGATTTGCAGTTTTATAACAATAACTCGTAAATGTAATGTATATGTCATGATTATGTGGAAATCTTATATATTAATTACAGACGGGGGTAACCATCGGAAGTTGTAAAATAATTTTTTTAACAGTGCCAGATTCTAATCTTGTGGACCAGGCACGAATCACGTTTTACCCATACGAGGTACGACTCATATTTGTTCCCAGTCCTGCGCAGTTCTACTGCCGAGGCGAATGTGTGACTCGGTCAGTCCTACGTACAAAATATTTCCTCAAAGAATTAACCCTCTCACGCTGCGGTCACACACGGCTGACATAAGTATAACTTTTCAAAGTTAACTTCAAGCTAAAAGAAATCGAGTTCATTTAGCGATTGCAAAAAATACCTTTTTGAGTCAAAAGACTAGAACCCGGAAGGCATTTTCAGGAATCGAAGGCTAAAAGAGGTTAAAATTAGTTCGTTGTTCCGGTAAGCCGGGGAATTACCAGACTACAAGCAGCCGGAGGAAGTGGCTAGAAGTGCTGACATCGTTTTTCTTACTTTCGGTGTGGTGATTATCTTCAACAGTTTTTTTCCTCGATGGCTGCAAAGTATGAATTACCAGAGAAAGTCTGTGAGAAACGTTTAAGCTCCCTGGGAAGAGAGGTGGAGATGAAGACATTTAGAACAAACGTCGCCCAGGAAGGAGAAACAAGTGAGAATGATTTCCTGGTGAAACTAATTTGTGTAGGAGACTGTACTGGTGGAGTGCAAACCAAAGGCGTGTTTATTGATGATTATCGACAAGTTCAGCCTGACGTTAAGTCGTGTAAGCGGCCTGTAATTGGTGTGGATTTTCACTTAAAGACAATAAAATGGCAGAGAAGAGACACTGAGGAGCATGTCTTGACGAGAATACAATTCTGGGAAATCGGCGAACAGGGACGCTTTTCAAACATGACAAGGCTTTACTTCAGATTCAGTCATGGAGCGTTAGTTTTCTGGGGAACACGTCGGCCATCTACACTGGAGGGAGCTACGAAATGGAGACAGGAAGTTAGAAATCACTTGTCATCGATTCCTTGCGTTTTGATCACGGATAATGTAACAAAGCCAGGTCAAGAACCGTTGCAGTGGGTTGGGCCTGGGAAGATATTTGAGAGTGAGGTAGCACTGGATCAGTTCTGTAAAGATCACGGCTTTGTGGGTCATTTTGAGATCAAGTCACGCGACTGGAAATCTGGTGAAAAAAGCGTTTTCGGAGAAGCTGTGAACTGCCTTTTAAAGATAATTTTCAATACTGAACAAAAAGAAGCGAAGGTAATCAGATAATGAGAATAGTTATGAGTTTGTGACAGCCATGCTTGCGATGTCTGTGATCAGTGACTCGCGAGGTTACAAATTTGTTTCGTGACGGTTTGCGGTATTAATTTTCTTATAAAAAGCTTACGTAGTTTCCCCCTCATTTGCTGTTGATTATGAGAGGGGCCTGAAGGAGTAAAATGAAAAATGATATTTGCCTTTTCTTTTTCACTCAGTCCTGGGAAAATGAAATTCGATTCACTGGGATTGAAATTCATAAACAACTGGGAATGGAATTTGGGTAAAAAAAGGCAGTGAAATAAGGTTTATTCCCCTTTCAGGAGTCTCTTACAGGGTAAATAAAAGAAAAGAAAACAATAAAAGACTGTTTGAGCTTAGCCTCGAATTGCATTAAAACAAAGTATGGGCTTTTGATTAGCTTGAAGCGACCAGTGTTGGTTTTGTAAGGTAATAGCTTTCAGATACGTTTGAGTGTGTTGTACACCGTGATCAGTACATAATGTTTAATAGGTAAAGGTAAAGTCTGCATACGAGCCAAGTGGCCCACCAGGCCGGAGCTTATCCCGGTTTCCGTGGCATGAAGCGACTAGGAATATTTCTACTCCCCCCTGGATGGGATGCCAGTCCATCGCAGGGTTACCCCCGGCATTAAATTCGCCGGTACCCATTTATACACCTGGGTGGAGAGAGGCACCGTGAGAGTAAAGTGTCTTGCCTAAGAACACAACGCAATGTCCCAGGCCAGGGCTCGAACCCGGAGCGCTCGCTCCGGAGTCGAGCGCACTAACCATGAGGCCACCACGCCACCACAGTACAGTAAAATGCTTAGTTTCAGAATATTTTACAGCATAAGAAATGAGAAAGTAATAAAATTATTCGAAAATTTGAATTGATTTGATTTGGTTCTTCTTTCAATTATTTTTTTGCAATTTATCCGCAGTACAAAACCTACTTTGGATTCTCGTATCAACCCTCCCCCCCCCCCCCCCTCCAAAAAGTGCATTAGGAACCACGCCTCCAGTCTTTCCATGTCACCATGCGTCTATTCAGTAATAGATCACAGATGACGTCAAATATTGCTAAGAACAAGAAAGCGACACACGAACCGTTTATAGGCGAGTGTGTCACTGATGTTCTTTTCACATTTTGACGTCTTCTGTGATCTATTACTGAACAGACGGTCGGCAACATGGAATCCACATGTTTTATATAATAAAGAAACCAAAACGAATGTTAATGACGTCATCTATGCGTCTATCCTCTGATAAGTAAGAGCCAATCGAAATGCGATAACAAGTTGACTTATTATACTGTTACACAACCAAGGGATAGCACGGGGAATTGGCCTAAAAAGACAGGCGCCTCTACATTCAAGTGCGTTTAATTTATGATTGTAATGGCATTCATTATGGTACATTACGTGAGCAAATAGATGCTGAGAGGTCACAAAGATCGTCGTAAACACAGCTGAAACAACCGGAAATACGGACCTTCTTGTTGCTCTGCGTATCATATGTCAAGGAGCCTTCTCCACTATGGCTTCAAACTATGTGTTGCCAGAAGAGGCCGACGAGACACGTTTAAATACTCTTGGAAAAGAAGTGGAGATGCGAACCTTTAATACGAACGTCCCGCCAGAGAAACAAACGATCGAAAGCGATGCTTTGGGAGAAATGCTCCTGAAAATAGTATGTGTTGGTGGCTTTACTGCCGGGGTAGGAACCAAAGGAGTGTTTATTGATGATTATCTTCAAGTGTGGCCTCCAGTGCAGACGTATCGCCCGCCATTAATCGGCGCGAATTTTTATATAAAAGTCACAAGATGGCAAAGAAGCGACACGGAGAAGCCATTGTCGATCAAGCTGCAACTCTGGGAAATTGCGGAGCAGGAACGCTTTGGAAAGATCATTAGGGTATACTTTAGAAACAGTCATGGCGCGTTAGTTTTCTGGGGTACACGTCGCCCATCTTCGCTGGATGAAGCGGTGAGATGGAGAGAGAAGGTAAGGGAATTTTGCCCATCAATTCCATGTGTTCTTGTCACAGACAACGTGGGTAAAGAACCGCTGCAGTGGGTTGGACCTGGAAAGATATTTGAGAGTGAGGTAGCACTGGATCAGTTTTGTAAAGATCACGGCTTTGTGGAACATTTCGAGATCAAGTCACGCGACTGGGAATCTGGTGAAAAAAGCGTTTTCGGACAAGCTGTGAACTGCCTCCTCACTAACATTTTCAAGAATCAATCAAGCGAAGAATATGTAAACGATGAATGAACTGCGGAAAACAAATAAACACAGAAACGTCTTTATAGGCACCCAGTTTCTCCGTTTCAGTTCTACATCGAGGTCTAGTAACATATACTGGAGCGAAACTTCAATCGAAATATCGATTTTTGTGTCCAGAGTCGAGTTATAAAAGGTTTCTTGCTCGTTGTTCGCTACATATCAGTGATGGCCACGCTCTGCTGGTTCAGTTTCGCTTAGAATAGAAATGTCATAATGCGACTGTATCAAAAAACAAGTTCACAGCCAGACATAGGCACGCAAGGTGTCCAAAGGACATCGTTTTCTTCGTTTTCATCGTTGACTTCCCGAAAGCCCGAACCTGGTAAGCTTTAAGATTCGATTAAACGCCCATCCTTCAAAACACACCCCTTCTCTAGTAATTAATCCCAAAAAGATGAAATATGGAATGGTGAAAACAGTCATGAGGCGAAAGAAGGATGCATTCGACGGTTTTTTTTTCTTTTACACATATGGGACACTAAATTAATTTAGCACAGCGAGAGCTAGCCTGTTCCAGGCTCTCGGTAATTGGGGACGAGCGAAAACGAGCGAGAAAAAAACGAGGGAGGACTTTCTTTAACGACCCTCTTCTGGTATAGCAGGAGCTGCTATACCCTCTGATTGGTCAATTTTGAGTTCAGAGACCTGGCTATCAAGCTCTTGGAGAATGGAAATGCGAGATGGTAAACTTGGATTGACAAGATATGAGGTAACCGACGGAGTGTTCACAGTACTGTCAAAATTGACCAATCAGAGGGTATAGCAGCTCCTGCTATACCAGAAGAGGGTCGGTAAAGAAAGTCTTACAGGCTCTCCCGCCGTTTCTCGCCTTAGTCCTCCCTCGTTTTTCCCTCGCTCGTTTTCGCTCGTCCCCAACTACCGAGAGCCTGGAACAGGCTAAGCGAGAGCCTGCAAGTGACTCAAGGCAACGCACTCTCTCCACTGCCTCCCAACGACAAAGGCAGGCAGTGGAGAGAGCGCCTGGAAACGAGGTTAGCCTTATTTAGGAGGCATATCGGAGTGTTGGGTTATTATGACGGTAATATTTTGAGCATAATAGTGAGGCAAAAGAATCACGCATTATCCCGGGACAAATACTGGCTGCGGGTTAGGGGCCTTGAGCAGGCCTGGTCACTATACAGTGCACACAACACATAACAACAGAGCAATTTTTTTCTTCATAACTGGACGCTCTAAGAGCGTTTTCTTGGACCTTGTACCGCAATATCAAATCGTACTTTACAAGTAAGCTTATTGAACACAATAAAAACAAATAAAAGAATCAGGATATTTTTAACACAAGAGTTTCGCTTAGATATTTACTATTCAAGTTGCTTCGTTGAGTATCCTCTTTGTCCCATATCATTCCATGTTGCTGACGTCATCTTCGAAGTTCTGTTTACGACGATTCTTGATATTTTCTTTCGAGTGTTTTCGTAGTTTGAACTCGTACACGAAATGCGAGCACATATCAAGCTGTCGCATCTCGTCCCCAGTTTCCTGGGGACGAGATGCGATGGATACGCATGGATACCTGCTCTACGCATGGATACCTGAACTTTGACTCAACAAAACGAGCACTGTGATTGGTTGATTCTTGGTCACGCGCCCCTGATCAAATTCAATTGTATCCCGATCAGGATTGGGCAGTTGGTGCCCACGTGCAGAATACAATGCGGATTTGAGATGGTACTCGAATTGCTCATCGTGTACGGTGAACATGGATCGAGCTCGTTTGCCCATATATCAAATGTGATCCAAACTCTTTGTTGTTTCTGTCAAGGCAGGTCGCTCGCTCGCTGTGCTTGTCGTGTTACTCGTATTGTTAATTTCCGTCAGTGTTTCGTTTTCTTTACTCTCAAAGCTTTTGAAATCAGTAGTGCTGAACAGGTTGTCAAATTCTAAAGAAAACATATCTGAATAAATGTTATTGAAACAGCTAATTTCGTCCATCTTTGTTCTCTAGCTGGAGCTGGGAAACCTGCTCAAATTCTTTCCTTGGTTTTGATTGGCTACCATTAGCTAGGTAGTAAAATTTCATTGGTTACTTAGATTTGGAGCTTAACTTTTATTGGCTGTTGAACTGTCCGATTTGACCTGTCCGATTACAGACTGTTAGTAATCGGACAAGTCAAATCGGACAGTTTTGATGTTGCAACAGCCAAATTAAGGCATAAATAAGGGCTTTAAAGAACCAATCAGATTTAAGCCTTTTGTTATTGACACAATTAAGTGTATAATTGCGTTCTCGAGGAACGAGAGAACGCATCCTAATTTCGTCTGCAGCCGGGAAAATTCGAGATTTTTCTGTGAAGACTGCAAATTGGCCGCCCCTCTAGGGTTTTTTCAGGGGCTTTTTGTGTCCATCTGCTACGTCATTCTGGTTCACTTTTGTGGCTTCTTTCGTTGTTTTCGACGTTGTGGGGTTTCCTTGGAACTGGATTTTCACTCTGATTGCATTCGACAAAAATGGGAATGCAGTCCCAATGCAGACTTGAGTGAGATTTTTGGCCGGGGGAAACCAAATTACATGTACATCATCGCAAAGCACTGTATATGTGACGATTTGCTTTTTCGATCTTTCGCGATCGCTCGTTTGTAATTCTAGTAGTTTTGATACTGGACCGTGCGTAGCCTGTTGGGTCAGGATGCGAGATGACGTACTTTTGCTACATAACTAGAACAAGGATTATTGTAGTTTATGATGAGACCTCACCTTGCTAACAATAAAGCAAGGAAATCAAATAATTCACAGAAAAATAGTGGACTTTGCCGTTGTGTTATATTTGTCTGTAAAATGTCAGCTGTTCACAAAGACAATGATTTCAACAACAGCTATTTAAGTTATATCACAGGCGTAGAGCGCACTCCTAATCTTTGATTAGAAATTCTTAGTGGAGTTCAGTTCGGTCTGTAATCATACAAGTGATAACAAAGTAAATAATTAAAGACCGAAAAATAAGTCTTATGGATCGTTTTCACTGTCACGCAATAAAAAAATAAATCGAAAACTATCCAGTGTAAAAAGCTAAGAAATTGTGATGTTATAGAAGATAAAAAGATAAGACACTTCTCCAAGTTTTAGCCCTGTGCGTTTCCCCAAACTTCAGATATTCGTCGAAATGTTTCGCAGAAATTTACAGAGCCCAGTATGAAAACGCCATGTTGGTGTACCTCCATGGTACACCAATATGGCGGCCGGAAAATAGTGTAAACATCTGGAACTTACTTTTGCTTTCTAGGCGACTGATTATCAGCACTGAAAAAACAAGTATTTATATAAGCACTTTTCCTAATGCTCTAGCTTCTAACAGGGCTCAAAATCATGAGATAAGTATATATTTTTCAACAAATTTGATCGTAGCCTTGTGTCACGCACCTCCATAAGAGGGATATTCAAAATGCTCTAGTTTCCAAACGATACACGCTATTGAGCTGTAAAGTTGTAAACAGATAGAAATATGTCACCTCTTATACCTGATGAGGATGAAAACTTTGGTGGATCTTTAGTTTTAGATTTTAGAAAGTGATGACGTCACGTGAAAACGATCTATTATCAATTAATCATAAAAATTACAATTTCCGAGAAACGAATAGCCAAGTTATAAAAGAAAGGGAAAATCTGCATTACGAGACTGAAAAGGAGGGGCAAATTTTGAACTGCAACTTTGAATGTGATTGGCTTATTGAACGGGTTGTTCAAATTTAGCTCCTCCAGGGTTAGCGAAAATTTTCATTTCAGTTTCGCAACTATTCGTAGAGGTTTTCCGTTTATATTGTTTAGCCTTCTCTTTTGAATTCGAATATCCTCAAACAAAACAAAAAATAGGAAGCGAAAAACATTTTTATACAAGAAAAATGAATACTTCGGTTAACTTTTAATCCTGGGTTAGCGTTAACCGGCTTTCGAACAACCCAGCCCTGTCCGATAATAAATTGTCTAATAACAAACTGTCCGATAACAACTTGGTAAGTGTATTAGTGGAAAATAGGAGTGCTTTTAAACCAATCACAATAGAGGAAATTGTAATTTTTATGATTACTGTTAGTAATAGTGATACCTTTCATGCAAACATTATAGTGAGATTGTTGGCCATCGAACATGAGAAAATGTGAGCTTGATGTGTAAAACCCTACTTAGTTGGTCCTATCCCGTGCTACAAGAACCGGCTACGAGATATTTAGAGATCTTCTTCATAGAAGTAACGCATTCTAAGAGACAGATTCAATGTAGACAACGGTCAAGTTTATTTCGTATTTACAAGAGTTACATGGAACTGTTATAACAGATAACCGATCAATTGAAAATGAACAAAATTCATTAAAACATTATGCTCCCGAGAAAGAAGCAATGATTGGAAGAAATTTACGATGGGAAGACGTTTCAGACAAGGAGGAGAATTATGCTGACACTAACGAAACTCACAGAACGGTAAATTCCTGTACATAATTACGTTGCGTTTGCAACATGGCGCTATTTAAAACTAATATAGGTGTATAGGACGCGGTCTTCGAGTACGCTTTGCTTACAAAATTAGAACAGAACACCTTTGAAAAAAAAAAAAAACTGGAAAAATCTTGTGCACCCAATGGCATTTTAAGCTAACTGGATCCTGCCTCCACACTGCGCGATTTTAGACGAGGCCCCATATGGCCTTCTTAAATATTCTCCCTGGGCAAAATTATTTACTGCTATTAATTGACGCACTATTTAAACAGAATTAAGGCAAATTTGGTCATCAGCAATGATTTAAAGTAACCTTTACCGCTTGGGGTAAACCTACTGAGGGAAAATCAGTCAGTGATGTATGAAAATTCAATTACATCAGGAGGCAGCGAGACTCCATATGTCTTGTGTTCCCAGGGTTTGGCTGAATAACCTCAACGTTCTCGCAAACATCGTGAATGGAGATTTCTTACTTTCTGTTTATTCTGTTTATTTTAGTGTGGTAGATATAGAGGGGCTCTCTGCAACCTTTTATTAGTGTAAAACCATTAGTCGCGTACATAGTTGGTTAAGCGCCTTCGATTTTTTCGCTAATTGCAATAGTGCGCGCCGAATCGACAACTCGATTTACGAACTGGCCTTCAGCGAAATACCAGCAACTACTGAATTCTATTCTTGTGTTTAAGGTTATTCTAAGATTCCTTACTTACACATTACCATGAGATCCCGTGATGAAGTTGCTTAAGCCCGAGAATCGAATACGAAACCACTGAAGGGCAAAGCAACAAGATCACGACAGAATCAGCCACGGTCATGTGCAAAGAAAAATCACATTTTCTCAACGGTTCAGCGTCCTCTCGACTAACAAGCGAGACTTTCCCAGAGGAAAATTTCAATTCCTGTCAGGGAGAGACAACACGAACTGTTTTCAGCCCCAACGCGAATTCATCGCTAATTTATTCTACAGTAGCCTGTTTTACGTGGAGGGGGTTTTCATAACGTAATCACTAAGAGACGAGATGGGATCCGAAGATGAGGTGGGCGTGGTCATTCTGGTGACAGCGGGACTGGTTGTGTTAGTGGAATCTTTAGGTGAGCCTGCGGACTGAGGGCCTCCTCCCTGCGGATTCTCCTCGCCGTTGGCCTGAGCCTGCTGTCCACACACGTGATGGTGATTTTCCCAATCTTTGTGCTGGCAAAACGGACCGCAGTACCGCGCCACGTTGCAGCCGCTACACGTTTCAGTGGCCTTTCGACCGCAATTCCAACAACTCTACGGGAAGAACAACGAATATCCCCATAAGCATCAATCTCGTTTTCAGAGGCTGCGACCCTTTAGGTCAACACCAAGAGACCTCTGGGCCAAATCGAAAGGTGAGCGATCGTCAATCACAACGATCGCTCTCTCTACGCATGTTCACAAATTATTTATCTTGAACTTGAACGCATGCGCACAATCAAACTGGAACCAGGATTTTCTGGTTTTGGTTTTTGACTTTGCCCAGAGCAAAACAAAGGGTATAGTAGACGTCCGCACACAGGCCAAGTAACACGAACTTGACTGCCTTGTGTAATTTCGGGGAGTCGCGGCAATAGTGTGGTTAAGAATGAAGTTTATGTAAACTATCTACTGATTCGCTCCACAAGCATCGAACTGTCAAGGCGATCTCCAGAGTAGCAGACAGCATCATGACTGAGTCAATAGGGACGGAATAACTGCAAAATGTGCCCTACCTCACTTGAGTCGCTCTGATGATTCGACATCGCTAAAGTATCTTCTGTGGCCTGCCGGCGGGCCTCTAACACAGCTTTCTCCATTTTGCCATGCGCGCTAGCTACCGCCTCATTGGCTTTTTCCTCGGCGGCACGAACTGCTTTCTGTAGTTCCACCACTGCTTGTCTCTTCACGTCACTCACAGCTTCCTCCGCTCGACGTTTTACTTCCGCTACGCGTTCTTCCGTCTGTTTGAGCGTTTTCGCCATCAGTTCTCCTGAAATACATGAACGAGGGACTATTTTAGGCCATCTTTCAATTGTATGTTTACAAACGAAATAAGTACTGGATTGATTAAAAAAATGTTCAACAAAATTTGTAAGAGAGAACAGATGATCCAAAAACAGACAGAAAACAAATTCTGTCAGGAAGATAGAAATCGTTTCCTATGAAACCTTGCGTCAATAATGTAAGGATTCAAAGAAGTAACATTATGATGCCAGTGATTGCGTGATGAGACATGAAGAATGTCGTGCGCTTCCCCGATCACTTGGGAGATATGTCACACATACCTGCTCTCCTCTTCACTTCCGCTTCCGTTTCTTCGGCTGTTTTTCGTGCCCAGGCCAAGAGCTCTTCCCGGTCCTGACCGCAGCGTTGTTGAAGGACTGACACGGCCCGCTTGGTCTTGTCAACCATTCCAATTATGCACTGCAACATCTGAAAAGCACACAAGATAGTTAAAAAACAATGCAGACGATTGAGATTGGGGTCCACAGCCGTTATTTGAGAAGTCACGCAATAAAGGAAAAGAGGATTGCGTGACGATCCAAATCAAAGGTAACAGGGAAGAGTTAGGCTGCGGAATGGGCACATAGAGCCTGGATTTATAAGCATTCTACTATCAACTTGTACATGTACGTGTAGTAATGTTTCTACTGTCAATTGATAGCTGTAGATATTGTGCTGCATTGCACCAAACCTGTTGTATACACAAAGATGTGCAGACAACAGCAATTTAAAGTTAAGTACAGTGAACACCCAGAAATGCATTCAGTCAGGAACACCAGTGTCAAACAGTGCTCACAAAGTATCCATGAGTTTGCAAGGACTTGTAAAACCAACTTGTATTGTCTTACTAAGTATGAGCCATTTCCTATGTCTCTTCTTTTCTTCTCGTTCATGTATCTATCCTTTACTTGTGACAAACAATTAACAATTATTGGACTAGGTTAAGCAATACATTGTGATTTGTCAGTGTGATTTGACAGTACTACGCAAGAGCTGACGATTATTTGTAGGGAGTAATTTGCAGGTCACATGGTGGGCTCTTGGCCAATGAAAAGGTTTGAAAAATGCATCAAATGATAAATAACTTACTGTGTCTACATGTCTCCAATCATCCATTTCATGTTTGTTATCTAACAGCGCCTCTGGCATTGTGGGTTCACCATCACGTGAGCTGCCTGCTGTGAAATAAGAAACAAAATTATAACACAGCACAATGATGAATTTCTGACTTCTCTTTACTATGTTACAAAGAAATATGAGAACGCAGGTTATGAAAATATAGAACTTACAAAGTGCATAATAAATACCCTGGTATATTAGGCCTTTTAAAGAATTTGTATGTGTGCGAGTTACTATTATTATTATTTTCATTATTATTACGTGACCAATAGTTAATTTCCCAAAATAATCTCCAAGCACCATCCTTGCTAGCTTTTAGCCCAAGAAAAGAGCGGTATGTGTATTTCTTTCTTGTTGGATATAAGAAACGTCCATTCAGTCAAGCCAAATGATAGCATATGTACATGTAACTCTTCAAAATTCACTCCTCTGAGAAACTTGTGTATGCAGTGGATTTCTGTAGTTCTATCTGATCAATATAGAATTTGTTGGCTCAGCTCACATATACCTCTCTTTCCTGGGGGAAACAAGCCTTTCTTTTTATTGGTTTAATCAATTTATGAATTATTGTCACCTCTTTGGTAACCTACCATTTGGCAGTTTCATTCGATTTGAAAATAAATGATTTCAAACAAGCCACTGAAAGTTCACTTCAGTGCATGATGATAGTGCAGAGATCTAAAATGCATATAATTACTATACACACAGATCACTCAAGTTTTGTTAAATATTACCTTGTGGCATTGTGATATCTTCCATTCTTAACTGACTTGGTTTACTGAGCCCACTGTTATTGCCTGTATGAAAAGAAAAATCATTAGTCCAACACATGATAACACATGTAGTCAGTGTGGCTGAGTGATCAAGGTCAACAATGAGGGGTATCAATGAAGTGGTCAACTTTGAAACCTAATTTACTAACAAATAGAACATCATAAGAGGCCATTTTGGATAGGTATTATTTACAAACAACTTGTACACCACCATTAAGTAAAACCATTTTGTCATAAAAGCAATTTACAGCTCACAAGTAAGAGGAATTTCATGCACATAACTACATGTAAAAGAGAGGAAATAGGAGAGGAAAAAAATTATTGTAAGTGGCATTCATTATACAAAATGTACTGGCATACTCACTCAAACAGGGTCTTTTTGGTATGGGCTTCCCTAACTCTGCCATCATTTGCTACAAAAGAAAGTCAAATATATTATTTAAAAATGGACGATAGTATTTTAGAGTCACATAGTACTGCATGATACTAAAGGAACACGCATCTCAGTCTGAATCATTAGAAATTCACAAAGTTGTAAATGTGCATGAATCCAGTATTGCGTTCATTACTGGTATAATTCTATTATAACCAATTCACATCCAACTCACCATGGCTAAGTCTGGAGGGGCCCCATTTTCTTTAGGTCTGTAAGAAATGACAAGATCATGTTACCCTTATTGTTCGTACAATGTAACAAAGATACAACTTAATTAATTTTGCCAGGTAGCCTTAGTACAGCCCTTCAGTTCTATACAGTTGTCATCAAAAAGTGGTGCTTGAATTAAACACGTTTCTGAGTATTATAATTGTTAGTGCTGGCAAAATTAATATCTAACTGAATGGGACTTGCTAACTTATAAAATTCAAATCATCACACCTCATGCCTTCAGAAGTAGCCTTGCGTTTTCCGTTCTCATTAATTTCTAAAGGATTCAGCTCCTCTGGATCCAAGGGTGTTGTATCACGCTCACTTAAAATATCTTCATGCTGCCGCAGATACTGTGGAGGAGTCTGTTTTGCCATTTGTGCACACTGAAGTAGTTCCCTTTGTAACAATGGTAAGTTTGCCTAAAAATTCAATGACACTAGTAAGGATCTGAAGGATAGCGAAACTATCACTGATATTAACACAAAAAAAAATCAAGAACATTCCTAGTGATCCTTCCTGGATGACAACTCCATCACTCTCCCAAATAATCCATTCATGTTCATAATTTCACAGAAATCCTGTTTTCTACATGTAGATCAGAGTGTTTTATACACACAAAAATCACCTGGCAAATTGCAATCATTATGATAAATAATACCAATACATGTAGCTGTTGTTTGAGAAGGCTTCACATTTGCCATGATGCACAAGGTAAACCTAGTGTTCAAATATTAGCCTGTTATGTCTACATAAAATATGCATATTACATTGATCTGATTTGTAAAAGTTCTGGAAAACATACCTTCAGAAATGGGATAACAAATGGTCTAAGAGGAAAGTTGGTAGCTTCTTGTAGCTGTGCATGGAATTCTTCGATGGATATTGTTGAGTTCTGAAATAAGAAGAGACTGAAACTTATACAAAAGTCTATCTACTTCTATAGTATAAAAGTACCATTGTCATATCATTATCTGATTTATCTCAGTCTGTATAAGGCTGATGTCATGGCTTCCATTTTGCCCCATAAGCATATGATTTTGGTTTGGGAATGCACCATGTTAGTAGGTTTTAATCAACTCCAAACATTTTGTGAAACCTAGGAATTGATGAGATATTTAGCTTCTTGGCGTGTAATATTGAAGGAGATATTGGCTTTCAAAAACTGCCCAATTTCTGCATGGGCAAACGTGATGATGAGCCCATATATTCCGACTATGAAAGTTTGACTTTTAACAACCAATTCACATAAGGGCTCAAAGATAAGGCTCACATATATTGTATTAGGCTCAAATTTCAAGTTGATCTTTTTGTAGACACAGTCAGAGACTGGAGTGTTTACGCTAATAACCAAAGCAAATATTGTAAACAGATCCCAACTGACGTGAGTAAGTTTAAGTAGAATTCTTGTTAAGGAGCACACAACCTTAGCAGGCTTCTTTGATACCACCCAGTATCAACATTGCTAAAACTACTTGAACTTGACCAGATTTCACGGCCCTTGACGTTTGGAGTTCCACTTCAAATTTGTATTGTTAGTAGGTAGTAGGAACCACTCAGGTTAGCTACAAATTATATACTTCTGAAAACCTCATGAAAAATAAATTTACAAGTAAATCCTGACTGCCGAAACATGACAAGCTAACCCAAACCCATGCACTGTGAGGCAAGACAATTTGATAAACAGTTAACACATACCACAAGATTCATCACCAGTCCTCTGACTCTTTCGCCAATTTCTGGTGATATGTCTGAACCAAACTGTTGCAGTGTTGTCAGAAACCGTTTCAATTTGCTCAGCTGTCGAGCGCCACAAGCTGGAGGCAGCTGCGTCACGCTGTTCCCTATACTACTTGGGGAAACTGGTCCTGTGGGACTGGTGTGAACACCATTGACAGCTGGCGAGGTGGAATTATTAGACAGTGACCTTACATCTGCCACCACTGGTACAGATGAAGGGTTTGCATTTGGCGATGACACTGGAGGTCCTTGAGGGGGGTGGGAAGCTGGATCTGTTGGTGAATCCGGCATGCTTGCCTCTCTTAAATCTGCAACATCAGCAAACATCTTCTTAGTTAAAACTTTTATTCATTTAAAATAATCACATTCTTTCTGTTCTGAAAGCATCTGCTAACAAGAAACTCACACAGTAGTGAACCTTCACCTGCATTGCATAGGAGGTCTGCCGAACTTCAAATTATTGATGACGAGTCATGCAATGTGTGATACCCAGTTAGATGTGGCATGTTCATGATTAAATGCAAATGACAGTATCAAACATTTAATCATACACAAAAACAAAGAGACATTCTTTCTGTTCTGAAAGCATCTGCTAACAAGAAACTCACACAGTAGTGAACCTTCACCTGCATTGCATAGGAGGTCTGCCGAACTTCAAATTATTGATGACGAGTCATGCAATGTGTGATACCCAGTTAGATGTGGCATGTTCATGATTAAATGCAAATGACAGTATCAAACATTTAATCATACACAAAAACAAAGAGAAAGTTAATATTGAGCCAACAATAAAGTTGTCTACCACAACATTGTGACAAGCTACAGTCTGCCGGTTACATTAACAAAAAAAAAAACACTCGGAAAGTTCAAATCCCCTTATCACTTTCAAATCAAAATAAATAGCTGCCATGATATTGTGTATTAAAATATCTTGACTTTAGTAAATATTGTCTTTCTAGTTATATTCTGCCAGACAAACACAAGTCTGGTTAAACCAAACAATCTGGTCTAGAAAAGAACAGTTTTACAAAGATTAGAAAAAAAAAAATTAAAAATAAACAGGCTGATTTTCACATGTAGATTAAGGTACACAATTGGTGCAGATTGTCTGACAAAACTTCTAATTGATAGACCTTATTCACCAAACCAAGCTTTCATGTAATTAACTAACCTTAGAGAACGAACAGAGATTTATAGACACATACAGATGCATCAGCAACAAAATCTCACAGGATTAAACCTAAGTGATTTTATTTTTAGAACGATGTTTGAATAGAAATTCTGAGAAACAATAAAGTAATCCTGTAGAATGCAAAATTACCACATCCAACCCACAAGATAGCCAACCTCAGTATTTCTTTTAAATCCCGTAAAACTTCAAGTATCCACAACAATATATTAATTTCGAATTGAACATTAACATTCACATCGACTCATGTATGAAACACAAGTTGCAAAGAATGCCTAATTTTGAACACTAATTATAGTCTAGCTGATGTGCTGTGTTCCTTTTCCAGATAGATCAATACATGCTATACAATATATTTAAAAAGCTTTACAATATTGTCCTAGCATGAACTTGCCTACTTGCAAACTCGCCTACGCCAACTCGCCTACGTCTACTGGTGAACTCGCCTCCGTAGGCGAATTTGAACACCAGTATAGGCGACTTCGTTGTTCCCCACAGTTGTGTAAAATGTGTTATTCCTCGTTCTTTTATCCACTTGATTACCATCCACTTCCTAGCCACACGAGCGGTTAAGTATATGAACTCAACACTTAACGCCATACAACTTATTCCTCGTTCTTTCATCCAATGCCGAGCCAGTTCAAACGAAAAAGTATTCTGAACATTGTTCACAAAATAATGATAACATAAAGTTATAAAAGGCATATATTACTTGAGTGAATGCCTACATAGGCGAGCTGACAAGATGTAGGCGAGTTTGCACGTAGGCGAGTTTGCACGTAGGCGAGTTGACCGGTATTCATAAAAAGAGACAACAACTTGCATGTATGAAATCAAATTTTAAAAAAAATGTTGTGTAACATCTGATCACATGCAATTAATAACTGCTAGAAAATGCGGGACACAATTTAATTTAGACAATGATTGACATTTCACTTAAGCTATGGTCGCTGACCAGAAAAATAAGCATCTTCCATTAAGCTGGCTGGAATGTTGTTTATTATCACTGACTACAGTACACTGCGCACAAAACAACAGCCGTGCTTGACTGAACATTATAAATTCAAAAGTTAGAGTATATTGGCATGGTTTCTCCTTCATAAATTTGACAGAAAATAGGTTTCCGAAGAAGAACTTATTTACATACAGAGATAAATTATCCTGACAAAACCTAACTTCTCTACACAACTCACAACAACAACCCTGTTGTACATAAACATACTGTAGTTTCAATTTACATTATAAAATTACCGTCACTAGATTTGATCGAGTGGCTCGCCTTGTTTGTCGAATACAATCCAATCCAACAACACACATCCATCCAAATCCAAGTTATTTTTTACCAAGCATCGTTCTAACATGAACAAATTTCGCCACAAAAGATCTTTTCAATGAATAAGCCACGAAAATGATTGATTTCCAGAAGCAAAGAAGAAAGATTGATCTAATCTCCATTAGATAAGCTAGAAAATACGCATCGCTGTCATCGTGGGTCTCTAATGACATTACCAAAATGCAAAAGACTCATTTGAGAAACATACTGAAACGATACGAGTTGAACTTACAACATGTATGTTACTTGTGGCGGAGGAAACATTGTGTCACCCTGCAACTAGTACATCGCTACCTTAATTCCACAAAAAGAAACATGTGTTTTTGAATCGAATCATTTAACTTTTCACCCAAGAATCGAAGGATTCCTGCCTCGGAACAAACAACCTACAGAGGAAGTGCGAAATAGAAAGCTAAACCCGGGCATATCATATTCTAATTCACTAAAGAAAGGGATTTATAACTCGAGATGTTCACTAACTTAAATACCCTTTGCGAAAATTAAGTGTACGCGCACAAAAATCAGGACTTGTACATGAGAAATCTAAGACATGCCTCGCGTTTAAAATTAGCATTCTGAGTCGTTGTAAGAAATTTTGGTAACGCTGTGTCGCTCCTCTTGCTAAAAACATAAATAAATAAAAGCTCATGGCTCCGTCTAAACAGCGCAAGCATTGAAAGACATTTGATTTGCATCTCAACCAACTCACGACGCCTAAGATGGTCTTACAAAGTGAAGATCCTTTCAAAACAAATCCTCAAATCTAAGGAAGATAACCAAGCGTATTCCGGAGTCCTTCTGGTAATCCATCGCTAAACAAAACAATAGCCAACGAAGCAAAATCGGACGCCATAAAAGAACTCGTCAACATTGACTACATTACTCAAGGTGGCGCTTTGAAAATTTCACGAACGGCACACAAACAATTCTGAGGAATGACAACTTAAATGAATGCAGTCCATTGCTATGAAATATGAGCAATATATAGGCAAATACCTGAAGTAACAGCCGGCATAACCAAGTCTTTGCTACGCCAGAAAGGGCCTTTAGTTTGACTCCCATCGAGTAACACAGCCACCGGTGAAGCAATTAATTAGTGACGTCATGGAGTGGGTCACGTGAACCGGGTGTTGTGAATAAATGAATGTAAAGCTGACGTATAAAATATCAGAGGATATTTTTAGGTATTGTTTATCATATTTCTTTAGCGCGTGCCTTACGGTCTATTAAACTATGGGAAAAAGTAATCTAGATATGTGAAATTTTAGTCGAAAGCGCTGCCTATTTCAAACTGAAAAGGTCTTTTCGTGGGAAAATATTATTCATTGGAAAATATCACCAAATGTCTTGCTTAATATTTAACTAGCTGTCACCAACACAAAAGTAATTTCAATTTTCATTTTCTTGTTTGAAAAGTAAAAACACAAATTGATATCGATTCCGTGCGGAAGCAACTTCATTTTTATTGCAATATTTTTGCTCGCTAATGAAAATGGCGCAGAGAAAAAGCGATCCGAATTAAATCTGCAGCGAAAACCAAAAAGTGTGTTTTGCCGCTCAATTCTCCGAGATTTTCCCAGCCGCCTTCCAAATACAATATGCAATTTCGGCGCGGAGATAACACTCCTTATCAACTATCAGGTGGTATAAAGCGACTGTAAACAGCTGTGCATACGGGAATTTAGCGACACGACACCAGCAGGTGCACTCCCAGACCCTCGCTCCATTGTTTGCGTTTCTAAATATGGTAATCAAGCATCGTTGCTAAGAAATACTGAGAGCCTGGGCTCCAATGCAGATGCTGCGACACCTTAGGACAGAGCAAGATTTCTTTTGTTGTAAAACATAAAATAAAGATTTAAAAAAATAAGAGATAATCTATAATGTTGAGGATTAGCTATTTTTAACACGGTGAAAAACCGAGAAGATTTCGTTATCCGTCTCATGTTTTACAGAACTAAAGAAACCATATGCTTTAAAAGCTTTTCAGTTGCTAAAGTAATAAATAATTAAGCTCAGATTCATTAAAATATATCTCTCACACACGTGCCCCCGTAAGGAATAATTATTTTGGCCGAATTCGAACTGTGTTTCCGTGTAACGTGATACCTACTTGTGAGAAAAACAAAATGATCGCATGACTTTCAAAACACGAAAACGATCGTGAGTAAATGAAGTGCAAAAAATGCAAAAGCGAAAACCTGAAAAAATGGCCTGTTTAAATTGTTTTTGTCGTGTCTCTGATGAATTGAACAAGAGGAAAACGATAACCGGTAAAAACCCTGCAATGCATGCTCGATTGTGATTGGTCGATTTCTGCACGTGCAAATTGTCTGATTGTTGGTGTAGTTATTGTATCATGTGTACATCTGTTTCAGCCACTCACCGGGGACATTAAAGAAAGCGAGCTGTTTTCTCCTTTCGAACGTTCCACTGACAACTTATGTTTTATTTACACAAGCCTTTCTAAGTGGTGCTGGGGCGGCGAGCCGTTCAACAAGGCCAACTGTAGGCCGTAATTGCTTTCCCAGCGATGCGGAAAAATATATTTTTCACAAATATATGACAGCGACGTGATATTTTACCTCCAATTTAAAACAAAAAAATCTCGGTTACTTGAAGAAATAAATTCATAGGGTGAAACCGAAAATTAAACAAAATTTCAAATGGTATCTGTAATTTTTTTTCACTATAATCCGGTAACCATCAGCGAAAATGAATTTCATAAAAATATATATTTACAAAATCGTGGGTGAGGTATAAATGCACGGGAAAAAAATTCAATGGCAAATTCGTTTAGAACAAAAAAAAGCTCATACCGTTGTATTTATGGTGATGCATTCCGCCGACGAATTTCATTGACCCTTCGGTGAATAGAAAAAAACAGCGGAAAAAAGGCCTTGTATTGAAGACTATGCGCGACTGTCTCGCCAACAAACCTCTGTAGCACGTAGAGGCGTAACGAATCGAGGAGTTTTCTCGCGGCGAATCACCACCTGCACATCCGGGACCTTAAGGCAGCTGTTGCAGCTGCTTCCACAAAGTGCATGTCATCATTAATTAACGAAAGCTCGGCATTTGACAGATATAATTCCGTGAATTATTTACATCTGCCTCTCTGGCATAAACGCGGAGCGCGAGCGAATTAATAAATTTAGGCGAGTCGCTTTTTCGGCTTGGAGATCGATGTAGTAAGCTTCGACGGCAGTTCCGTGCGTCGTGAAGCTGCCGATCAATCTCAACCAATGCGATCGCACGCTGTGATCGTAACTAAGCGCTTGCAATGCCGCAGCAAATTCGAGAATTCGTTATATACAGTCAGCGACGACTTCCACGCGAGCGGTTGATTTCGTTGCACCTGTAGTAAAGCTGTCCTTAAATGGAGAACGGCGATTTCGCGGAGCACGGAGGTCACATTATTAACAAAGGGTCGCGCGCTATTTGCAAATACCATCTCTCTTCCTTTCTTCTATCAACTTGCTTCGCTCTTTTATTCCACTTTAAACCTCATCACGAAAAACTAAAGGAAGTTTTGGACCCTTGAAAAGAACAAAAACTTATAAGAATGCAAATGATTTTCGTCCCTAGTTATATATGAAATAATAAACTGCATGAAAATGATTGGCAGTGCTCTATAGAAAACATCTGCTCTTTGATGCAAAACTTAAAGCCAAGAAAACCCATCAGTGTATGGAATACTTCAGTGGGGTGCCAATAACAAAAAAATTAATATTATTTTCTTACGTGTATAGCTGAAAGTTATCTGTGTTATTAACTCAGCCTACGCAATGTTTGGGTCTACAATGTGTACATCGTTTAGCCTTTACAAAGGTGTCGAAAATGTTTTCACAAATTTTGCCTTTTAGTTTGTTCGCTATTTACCTCAAAAACGGCTTAAGTTGTTGGTTAAAAAAATAAGCGAATTATTTTTTTTGGTTTTGAAGAAGTGAAATAGTGCTCTGAGAGGCAAAGTCGCGTAGGCGCCAAAAGATGACAGGAAAAAAATTAAAATGAAAAACACAAAAACGTCAAACTTTCTTTTATTGGAATAAGCTGAAACTCAATAACAAAAGGTGGTCTCTCTTAAGTATTTTCAGTTTTCAGATGCCGGAATTAAAAAGCACCCTTAAACAAATACTGCCATTTCATTGTCAACGCGTAGTCAACTCCCCTTCGACAATTCGGAGCCTCAATTAAATTGGGCGAGTTTTCTCACTTTTCTTCTTTGTTTCCGTATACATGAATTAAAGAACGCTGATAAGGCTCAACTGTCGGTAGTTGAATATATAATTTAACCGAGGCAAGGTGTTTTTGTACAACTTGTTTTTGCTTTTGTCATTTTGAAGGTCTACTTTTGATAAAAAAAAAATTCTGGCAGCAGCAATTGAAGGTTTGTGTCAGCTGGCAAAATTTCAATACGCTCGACACATTATGTACTTGACATTTTCCAAGTTATTGCGGTCGACAACCAAAAGTCGCTGCCTTTCCTAAAAGAAATATTAATTTGCATTTCAGTTCCTGAACTAATGCCTACCACAAACTTTGTATTGAAAATAAAAATTGATAGAACAGAAAACTCTTCTGTATTCATCATTCGCAGAGCTGAATTAATCACGAATCGACGTGCACAAAAAGCAAACACAAAGTGGAAAAAAAGAATTGCGATATTTTTTGATATATTTTAACTAACCTTACAGTCTTTTGATTCCCTTAACGATATCCATAAAGATATTTTTTCAACCGCGCAAGGAAATTGTTATTATGGAAATGTAATTTGCGGAAAACATTTGCCCTGACGCTGATTTAAACAGAAAGATATGCATCGCACTTCAAAATTAGTGACATTAGTTAGTACCATAAAAAAGCAACAGTATATTTCAATGCAAAGTTAAACATAACTGCTAAATTAAAAAGAAGGCTGACGAGGAAGAAGCGTATTTGATAGTTTTCTTTTTGGGGGGGGGCTGATGTTGTCAAGGTGCTTTTCGCTTCTGAACCGGTTATCTGGCTATGTGTAAGTTCAGCTGGTAGCTTTGGTTTGCTTTGGTTCGCTTACCGCCTGAAAAGGTGAAAAAAGAATTGCCGTAACAATCCAGTTGGTCGCTGGTTAGATGTTCTAAGATAAAATGATTTTTGTTCCTCTAAGAAAAAAAAAACATTAATAAATCGAAAATTTGTTTGCCATGAAAATTGGAATGTTTCTTTTAATTTGCATAATTCAATAAAATCCGTAAAATTCGACCAATAAACCCACTGCTTTTTAAAGCCGGATTTTTCTTCTTTTCTAAGGAACAATTTTCCCAGAACCTAACATAACAAGATATCATCTAAGTATTTTAATAATCCCTTTGATTTTGTATGCAAAGAAAAAAACTCGCCAGAAGAGACGGAAGGTTTATTTTTGGAAGTTTGATTAGGTGCATTTAGCCATTTAGCTATGACATACATGGTCTGTGGTGTCAGTCACTCATTATTGTGTTAGAGTTCTGGTGAGATTTGATTGCCAATATATAACCATTACGTAACAACTAAGAGGCGTGCTGTCAAATCACACATGCTTTGTAATAGTAATTGGACCGAGTGGAGTTCAATTCAGGGAGTTATCGCGCGAGTAATTTCAAAATCGGACGAGCGCCAAGCGCGAGGCTGATTTGAAATTACGAGCACGATTACTCCCTGAATTGTACTCCACTCGGTCCAATTACTAATTAATCGTATCTATAACAAATTTTGGAATTAAAAATGTCTTTTGGGAAGTTCTTTTGCCGGAAAATATCTATAGCACTTTTCAAAATTATTGAAATGCGAAAAAAGACATTAAAGCGCGCGTAATTGACATGTAAGTCACGTGGGTATCCAAATTACAAAAAGTTCAAATCGGACATCTGTAATTGTACACCCACGTGATCGCGCGCCGATTACGTGACAAATAGGCGCTTGGAGAACCAATCACGATCGAGAATTTTGTTATAGATACGATTAGAAAGCTAATGAGAAATACGCAAACCCTATAGCTAAAGTCTGCATACGAGCCAAGTGGCTGATCAGACCAGAGCTTATCCCGATTTCTGTAGCATGAAGCGACTAAGAGTATTTCTACTCCCCCCTGGATGAGATGTTAGTCCATCGTAGAGCTATCCTCAGCATTAAGTTCGCCAGTACCCATTTATGCACCTGGGTGGAGAGAAGCACTGCGAGAGCAAAGTGTCTTTTCCCAACATCAATGTTCCCGGCCAAGGCTCGAACCCGGACCGCTCGATCCGAAGACGAGCGCACTAACCATGGTGCACCTCTCTACAGGCTGATATATAACGTATAGACGTGTAGGGCATGCTGTCTCTGTGATAATCCGTTAGGTCAGTCTGTAGAAGCTATACTGGCGAAATACTTCAAAGCTAACCACACGCGCGCAAGATTTCAGCTGAACAGTTCAATGCAGCATTTGTCACGGTTGTCACACACGTTAGGCTGTCATGTTGTAATCTTTGTTGCAGGATGTTGCCAGGAAGCCAAGCACGTACAAAATGTTCATGTGCGTGACAATCCAACAGTTGCATTGAAATGTAGCGCCTTTTTTGCCCGGCTCAAAAGACTGATCATATTTTGATGAAAGCGAGATATATCAAGCTATTAACTTTTCCCCTCGCCATCCGGCAGCCACCTCCCATGTCGCCGACAAGCGGGTTTTTACTGTTCCGTCAATTTTTTATTATAAATAAGGTCGTAATTTCTGGCATTTTTGACGCTCCATTTTCCCAAGAACTTAAACCCGATGAAATCTCTCACACTGTGTTTTCAAGTGTGATCTTTAGTTTTGATAGCGGCTGGTAATCGAGCCTAGGCAAGCAGAGCCTCTTGCTGTTTAAAAATAGCGCATGTGATTTTCAAAAAATGGTCGTGTACAGTATTCGATCACATCTGATCGTTAGCTAAGATTAATTTCGTAATTTACTTTTCTAATATTTTTTGTAGCTTCATTAAAGTATTAAAACAATAATCATGATTAGTTTTAAGGATGATCAACAACCGTAAAATGTCGCGATGCTAGCCCGGTGCACAGCGCAAACCTGTGGGTATATTCCGCGCAATGCTGTGGAAGTGAGGCCCCGACGTACGGTGGTTCAACGTTTCGTGCAGTATTTCACCTAAAACTCTTCACTCGTTTGTTATGATACTCGTGTACACCGAAAAATGTTTAGTGGCAGACAAAAGGTTGACGCAAGCTGGCACTTGAGACTTCACCAAGTCAGTAGATCTCAAGTTCATGCACGCAAAACAATTTTACCTAAGTTTGAGTAAAACAATATAAAACATTGACTGGTAAAACTAGTAAAACAAGTGGCGTGTTGTTAGATTTGCTACTTTGTATAGATTCTAAAGCAACTGTTTTTTTGTAGATACTTTGGTACCTGATTAACTAGCTTAAAAGTTTCTTCAGAGAAGCTCACGGAAAATATAATCTCTAGCGCACGGTTTTGTTCACAGCGAATTTTACAATAGCGAGAGATTGGGAAATATCTAAACATCTTGAGATGAAGTACAGTTTTTTGTGAGATCTCAAACAATTTACACTGACACGTGTTACGTTGTTGACATGCTGTTGACTGTTTGAAATACCGTTGAAAAGTTCTTTCGATTCCGAAATCTCACTGAAACACTAGTTTTGATTGTTATTTTAAATTTCTGAATAGAAAACAAGGAATTATGATTGATAAGATACCTGTTATATTTTACAACGAAGAGGTAAATCAGACAAAAAGGTATCTGACACCTGTCAAGAACACGTGCAACATAGCTCAGAACAAAACAAGATTGAAACAAAAGTTGAAGAAAGTTTTCAAAAGCTGACTGCCTTTAAAAACAAAATTTTCCGTTTTGCAAAATTGATCATTAAGTTGTACTTGGATTTTTAGCACATTTGGTTGCAACCTTAAGATTTCAAAAGCTCCAAAGGTCAGTACGAGTTCCAAAACTTCACATGGCTTCGAAAAAGTTGTTTTACCAAGTAACTTCCGCATTAAAAGGCAATTTATAACAAGTTAATGCAAGTTGTAACAAACTAAACATTAATTAAATTACACCACCACTTGACCTAATCAAAATAATAAATCTCTGAAACAATTGCTTATAATTTTATCTTTACTACTACCATTAATTTTTAGTACAACAAAGCTATCGGCCAATCATGTTTATAACTGATTAAAACACAATACTTGGCAATGAAAACGGAAGAAAAAAGAAAGCATATCCTAATAAAAAAAAATCTCCATCTAAAATGAGCTAAATTTTTTGAGCAATAGAATTATAACAAAATGTGTTTTGATTCAGCTAGCAAGCGATTATCGATAATTGTCGCATTATTTCATTCACGAAAGAACTGAAGGTTGTAGGTGATTATTTAAGACCTGTCGCTCCGTGCAACACGTGTGAGTGTGTGCGTTTGAATGGGTTTCCACAGCCGATTCTAAAACAACACCGATGTCGGCCGGCTACAAAAGTCTATATGCATCTGCCCTCTCGGTCCACCAAGGCCAGGTTTCCTTGTAATAACACGTCTGAATAGGAGCCGGGCAGGTATCACAGGCGCTAAATCAATGCAGGTGGTTCCCTTTCTCTGCGTGTTTTTGTTTTAAACAAGGCTGTTGAGGCATGTAAATAATATTGTCAAGTCGGGAGTGATATGGGACTTATGTTTCGTCAGTCAGGTGCAACCCAGATGTTGTTTGTCCTTTTTTGTCTCGCAACCCGTAAGTTTCTTGATGGTAACAATACAAGCCTGAATATCGCTGGTTCTGGAAGATGCGAGAAACTCTATCAAGGAAATAATCGATCATTTAATAGTCAGTTACACAGCCTTATTCTTAGCGATACTGAATAGATTCGCGGAGTTTTTGTCGCAGAATGTATTCTAGAGGTCTAGATGCAGGGAGTCATTTGGACATTTCAATCGTTGAACTAGAACTAGAAAACACCTCACTTTTTTCTTATTTAGTTTAACTTTATTTTATGAAACTTTTTTGAAAGAAATGAAATGTCTGGTTTATAAACAACAGATCGGAGATTGAGACTTATTGGCTGTTCGAGCCACTCGCCGAGAAAAGTTGTCAGAAATGCTCAGAAAAAGTTATTCAGCGTGATGGAAAAGAATATTGGTTGTGCCGGGTACAAGCTAACAGAACAAACTTATGTTTCTTACAACCAGTAAAATTAACAGGGAAGGAACAAAGGATTTACAGCTTGAATGTTATAACTGAAAATCGTGTTTCGTAATCCAGCATTCGTTCCTCATGCTGTTTACTTTTCGATTTATTAAGATATCGTCTGTTCTGTTCTACTTTCGTTAAGTAATATTTTAAAGATTTCGTCGTCGATTTTAAGGTCGGTAATTTCTTTCGTCACAAACCGTCGTGACTTACTCAGTCAATTAGCAGAAATTTTCAGTTTTCTAGACTGAAGACTAACGAAGGCGATAACTATGCAAGAGTGAATTCACTAAGCAAACTAGCATAATTTAAAGCATTCCGTGACCTGTGTACCTTTCTTTCTTTCGCTACTCTACTTTTAACACATGCCAGTTAATTCTATAACGAGCGCCGCCTGTGACACTTGTTTGACACTGTGTTGACAGCAGGCCAGTCAGTATTACAAAAGCAAAGCGCGTCGCATTCCTGAGGTTTACGAGGAGTTGCTATGATACTCACACATGCAACAGGTGCAAAAGAAAAACAAATGATCCTAGCAGTTGTTCCTCAGGACTATCATTCGTATACATTCCTATGAATTCACGTTTCGTGTTTCTCAGACGAGTAAGTCAGACGTAACGCTGTACCTCGTGTGTATTCCACGCGAGTATTTCGAGGTTTTTAGCTCGATACCACGCGCGATTTCAACCAAACACGTGATTTCCACGTGCCATGACCAGTCTGTAACACTTAGTGCCAAGCGCTTACCACTGAGTTTGAAATGATGATTTCCCAACAAATATTGGTCAACTTCGATTGATTTCAGTTTCTCGGCGTGGCTTCCAGTACAGTTGGTCATAAAACTGGTGTATATGTTACTCCTTTGGAAAGTGACTTATTCGTTTATCTTCTCGGCAGCACCTTTACGGCTGCGTGGATGTTATAGTCACAGCTTGGTATTTAGAAGACTTCCGAACTTTTTCATCTTACTCTTTAACCGAAATTTCCAAATATACCTTCCGGTCTGTACTACTATGTCGACACCAACAGCGCTACAAACAGATTTCCCACTCCAGTAGCCCATGGCAGTGACGAAAACGTAATTTTTCTTTAATTATCGATACAAAATCATACAAACAGATGTTGAGAATTAAGACAAACCGAAAGGCAAGTCGACCAGCGCACACTTTTGGGTTTGAGCAGAACATAAGACATCAAAGTTTGTAGTATAGCTAAAAAGTAATATTACTAGTCTTTTGACAAATCTAGCCTTTTAGTAGTCTTTTTCCCTAAGTGCGAACAGCAGTTCCAAAAAGTACAAAAATCGACAGATATTGGTATTGGTTCTGTACATGGGGTGGGTAATTAATATCCACACCTGCGCTTATGTCAAGAAACGTGTGCAAATGCGTGCGCACAAGTCGGCGTAACGACCCGTTTCCTAATAAGTCAACAAGCTGGTCTTTTACAACGACCACGCGCGAGGGGAGGGAGAATGGGCGCGAGGGCGGGGGGGAAAGGGGGTTCCGAGAAGACTTCTTCCCAGATCTATGACTTAAGTCGTAACAGAATTTAGCGCTAACAAGCCTCCCCGAAAACTATGCAATTCTAAGACCTTGTAATGGGCAGACGTGTCTAAGGACGGCTTCGCATAAAGGTTGCCATCAAAATTGTCAAGTTTTTCATTAGGACAGCAAAAATGCTTAGACAACTACCATGAAAAGCAGCACATTTTCGGAAATAATTACTTGAATATTCTTTTGGAGTTTAAGTCTAATTTTACAGTGGAAGGCAACGCCAAAGGTCTTTTAATTGCCACAGTATTATTGATTTTAGACGTCTTTTCGACATCCGACTGTTATTTTTTCAAATTTTTTAAGCAATCATAGCGACAACAACCCAAGTTTAATTTCCCGCTTTGTGACAGATTCTCATGGGAACCGTTATGAAGTCTCACGCCATTGGCGGATTAGAATTGGCGACACTTTGTTGAAGCAACCATGACGGCACAAGAGGGACAATTAATTTTCAAACCGACACTCGCAAACAGAAGTATTTGAAACGACCCACGTATTATTATTGATTTTTCTTACATTGTAACATTCTAAAAGTAAAATGTTTGTAAAGCTTACTAAGAAACAATGCTTTCTGAAACAAAATACGTTAATTCAATTGTTTAATCTTTCTGTTCAATAGTAGTGTTTGACGTCGGTGATGGTGCAAACGACTAAATTTAGTTTGTTTCAATTTTTTTTCTTAGACGTTTCATGTTTTTTTTTTCACTCCCTTCTCCTACGAGGGGGACGTTATGTTATACACAGAAATTCAAATGCTGACGAAGTAAACTGGATGTTAACCAGAAGCATCATAACCATACATTGCGCTTTTGAACAAAAATATAAAAAAAAAAAACAAAAGTAAAACAAGCGAAAAGGCTTAATCCCTTAATCAGGAACTTACACGTGCGCTAACAAGGAAAACAAAACATCAGTGTCTTTAACAAGCAATTGAATTCTGGTGAAATGTTTCTCAGAGTGCGTTGTAGTTATAGTAACAATCCTGACACAACGATATTGAAGAAAGATGTTTCACTGCCTTAGAAATAAACCGTGCGTGATCGTGTTAGACGTCGGTGAAGTAACACTTCTTGACTGTCATTGCGTGTTCCTGATGGACGTGACTGATGTTTAAGTGATATATACCACTCAATAATATATAACAAAAAAGAAGATCCAGTTTGTAATGATTGGAATTATTGAGTGGAATCACTCGCAATAATGCGTGACATCTGTTTAAAGTATTTTTCGAAATATTAAAATTCGGACATAATATTTTTTTTTATCACAGTAAAGCGTTTCTGGTAGTAAATTTATTTTCCAATTTGTAAAAGGGATTTATAAAAAATAGAATTCACCAAGTTACTTCCTACGCCTCTTCAATAAATCAGCTTAATTGAAAATGCATATTTACAACAAGTTTTCTTAGCGTTAGAAACCAGTTTTCGGGGGAATTATAGAAGCATCTTTGCATGGAAACCTTGAATAATTATCATTTCGAAATTTGATCGCAACCGAACACAATTATTCGTTTCATGCAATGATTATAAGACTTTGAAATGAAATGTTTGACCAGCTTGCTCTGTTTTTCTTAAAAATCTGAAATGTTTCTTCATCGCATATGACGCGGAATTGAAAACGGCGGAACTCAAACCCTTGCAAATTTCCATGACAACGAGATTGACAGTTTTTGGAGCGTTTCTATGGGTTCGGGCCTTTTTTTAAAGCACGGTATATTGGGTTCGGAGTGTTCTTCATTTGTTCAGGCGTCCTTATGAAATACGCTCAGCTGTTCTGCTGCTTTTTCGGAAGTAAAATTTTATTCATTAAGAGACGCACGGTGTTCAGTATGATTTGCAAATCAATCAACATGCAATTTTGTCAGGATCGAAGGAATGACAAAGAGAGAGAGAGAGAGACAGACAGACAGACAAGGATGGCTTCTTAGCAGATAGCGCCTTTTTAAACAATGTAGCAAGAAGTGATTTCTGTTGCCTGGAGACTACATTTTTGCGAGGACGAACCGTCTCGCTGGAAACTAGTTTTGAGTGTTTTAATCATAAGAGAAAAGATCGTGTCTCTTAGAAACATTATGACAAGCGATCCTAATTATGTATAACTAGGAGGCAGAAGAAAAACCCATAATGGAGGAAAAAAAAAAACAAAATCAAACAACGAGAGAAGAGAAGAATCATAATTTCGAAAATTAGTTTCGATTATAACATTACGTTCTTGTAAAAAATCTTTGAATTTTTCTGCGATGGATTTCATGATACGAAATAAACCGAACGTTTTCCAGTGGGATTTTGAATTGTAAAAGCTAAAGATGTTTTAATTAAAACTGTTCGTTGGAGTATTTCTGTCGCGTGCGGTATTAATCAAAATCTGCTTCGGCATATAGCACGTCCGGTTTTAAACAAAAAAAAACGTTCTTCCCGTATGAAATTGTTCAATTCATAACACTGATCACCGTAGGAATATTCCGTGTCATTTCGGATTCAATAAATTGAAATATGTCTGTCTCAATGAAACATTTCGGTCAAAAGGCGACAAATTATACCGCTTTGCAGTGACTTGAATTACGCTAATGGCAGGCCAACTGAAGTGCCTAACAAGCTGGAGGAATAAATATGACTTATTAATGAAGCGGTTTAAAAAATCCAAGGTTTTGTTCGGAACACAGTTTGCGAACACATGCCCACTGCAGAATAAAATCTATAACCTGGGATAAACCAGGTAAATATTACACCACTTACAAAATCTGATATCGCCGTGAAATGGAATTGACTGAATTTGTGCGACTGGTGTTTTTATATAAAGTACAATGCATCTTACTCGTTAGCCGATTCAACTTGGAATTGTTCTTTCAAAGAAATTATGATTCGAAACCAAGAGCTACCATCTTGTGTTGAAATCAAATCTCATGCAATTTTTCTCTTACAATCGCTTTTTTCCTCAATTATTTTATGTACGAATTGAACCCCGCAAACGATCAATGTGAAAATTTCTTTTCCGTTGCCCCAATTTTGTTTTCCACAGACTATTTGTACTGTGAACATTATATTTTGAAACCTAACCCTGTATTGTTCCTACCTGACAAAAATTCATTTTACAGTGAATTTTCGGCTATTAAAGCAAAGAACCTTGCACTGGCACAAGCAGTTTTTATTCAATGCGCAGTATAATAACCTCTTTTAGAACATTTTGAAATGCAGTTTTGCGATTGTCAAAGAAATGTAGAGGAAGTATGTAAAAACAGGAAAATATGGACGCCTACAAATACAGAATTAAAGAGAAAGTAAAATATCAAACTTACATGCTCTCCTCTGGCCGGGATATAACTTGGAAATATCGCTTTCCAGCATCGTAGGACGTTTTCGGACGCGTATTAAGTGAATTCGCTGTTTAGCGCGTAACATTCGTCTTTTAAACATGCAATGTTGTGCTCATAGTTTCTCGCCGTCTCCGGGCAAGTTCGTCGCCGTATGTAGTCAAGCTGGTTGCGGTCGCGGCAGCGCAAGTTTACGACATCAAAACCAACGCTCGATCACAGTACGTCGCAGATGTTCAATGAAATAAATGCATTCACAAAAACGCATATTTGTTTACATGTGGCGGGCGGGCAAACATCCACTATTACTTCGTCTTGATTGTTAAATCCTAGATGCGATTAGTCCCTTCAGTGGGATTGAGTGATCACGTGACCACCAGCAGGTGCTTTGCGCGGGAAAATAAAAGATGCCAAAAAAAAAAACCCAAGAGCCAATCCACTCTCGCTCGTGCTTTACATTCTTAATTACATTGACAGCTCAACTGAAACTTAACGTCAATTAAAACATCGTAAAATTTCTCTATGTAGGCAATTATTCAAGAGAAATTAAAGTTTTTGTTTTTTGTTATTTAACGCAATGACTGGAAGACGGGATGGCGCCGACAACAAAACAATGTATTTCTAACTTAAACGTGCTCAAAACACGCGAATTTCGCGCCTTATGGTGATAATTGTAACTTTCAACGTTAATATTCCGACGTATAATTAATGAAGTTATGAGGCAGGTGCAGTTTTTCCTCTTCAGCTGACTTGAGTGAAAAAAAGCCCTGTGGCGAACAAAAAATTGGACAGGTGACACTATAAGCGATTGTAGAACAAACGAATAAAAGCAGCGATTGAAAACATCCATCAATTCACTTTCCTTTTTGAACATCTACTCGGGAGCTTTATTTTATGACCTTTCTTTTTCCCATTCTGTTCCAACGACGGTTTAAAAATGCGATATGGAAGGTTAAATTAATTGCATGGTTTCTCGCGCTTTCTCGTCAATTTAGCTGTACGGCTTAATTGCTTGGAATATTTCCCGATGATTTTTTTTCTCAAGAACGCTTGATGACGCTTGAGTAATTGCTCTTTTTATGGCTCGGTAGGAAGCCAGAAGTCAATTTCCTCCGTAGCATCTTGGTCAGGTTTTTAACGCCTTTCAGGTCGTTGTAATCGGCATGTTATTTTCATTAGACATTTTAAATTACGCGTGGCAGCGAGATTATGAAGAGTATCTGCAGGGTAATATGAAACAACAAATACCAAAAACACTGTGAATTCGCTTGTTTTGGAGACAGATTTCTCGATGTAATTATAGTACAGGAAAGCATAAATACAACAAGTTCGACTTCCTATCTCCCTTGCTTGCAATTGGATCAAGTCGTATTTCAATTTAGTCAATTTTTTCCAAGTGACTCAACTGCTTTTACCGTTCAATGGAAATTGCTCTTTCGCGTAAAACCTGAAGATTCGCCAAGACAAGAAGATTATTTAATTTACAGATGATTCTAACGTTGACTGACAACAACAATCAGTGGAATAAAAAACTAAAATTTCCATCAAAGTTCTTAGGTTCAAAAAACAACCTGATACGATTATAAATGTAGTTTTTCTAGACAAAGAAAACTGTTTGATTTTTTGGATGTTATCACTACGCTAAAAATACCAAGATAATGTCGAAAAAATTTCTTGAATATTGGATCTGGCAAGGTTTGTGGTACTTAAATCGCTCCAGGTGGAAACTTGTCCACGCCATAATAAATGCGGAAGGCTTGTATTTGTGTATGGCTTGTAGAACTGTACCGAACTAAAGAAAGGGCTTTGCACTTGTAACAGCTTTATTCGTTGACAAAAAGATGTTCTTTATTTAAGTTTAGACTCATATCAACTGTTAAATTCTACTTGAATCGCCGAGTAGAGTTTTCATGAAGTGAGAAATTGTTTTCTTTTCATAATTCCGGCTGTCGATGTAAGAAATGAATAATGTAATTCAGGGAATTTTCACGGAAGTGCTTAATTCTTAATTGTTTCAGTTGCTCTCTATATGCTATGTATGATTAAAAATCAACACAAAATTAAAGATAACAACCTTTAGATCGACAAGTCATGCGTTTTAATTTCGAACAAATACGGTCATAAAAATTGAAGAAAAAACTAACTGAAGACTAAATTGACATTTTGTAGGATTTTAATAGATTATTATGCGTCTTAAAATAAACCTCAGAGAGCAATCTGCTCGCCAGCAGCCAGTTCAGCCTTTTTGATAACAACTGAAAGTTTTCGCCATCTTCCTTGCTTTGCGCATCGGCAGAGAGATCATATATTATCAAAAATCGATTTTTTTGTTCAAAAAGCAAACAAATGCAGACTACAGAATAAAAACGAAATAAGCATATATTTCATCTTCTTACGCGAAAGGGAGACTAATTAAAAATCTCAGCAAATTGAAATCACCCGCACACACTTTCTTCGATCAAACAGAGATTCTAGATTATTTCTAAAATATGGCTGACAAAAATAACAATAAAAACTAACTATGATGATGCCTGACAGCCTTGAAACTGAACCACAAATAACCAGCAAACGATTTTGTTAAACAAATTTGAGCAAAACAACAGTTGGATTCGAACATCTTTGAGTTTTTACGTGTGTTTTCTTACACCTTTCGCTGGAGTGCCTCTAGGTCCTTGATTCCAAGTGACAAAAAGTCTTGCGTGATGTTTCGTGTTTTCATAGATTTCGTGGATATATTCTCAGAAAAAGCTAGGAATTAGAATATGTCATAATGCCAACTATATACAATTATTACAATGCACCAAGATACAGATATAATCCACTGTTAAAAATGCAAGTTTTACCATAAAAAATAATCAATTTCAACTTTGTTCAGTGTCGTATATAAGAGCACAAGTGAACATAAGCTTACGCAGTAATCGTTAATTAAACGAACATACTAAATATGTGAAAATGTCTGCAGTGAAACTCGATGCGCTAAATGGATTCACTTGTATTTTCGTTTTGTTTTGTCTAAGCAAGTGTACAACCCCTCAAGGCACAAGATGCGAAAACTACCTCAGCCGAAAACAAAAATTCTCCAATGGAAATTACGGCAAATGTGTGATATATAGTAAGGAGAGTTTCAAATTAAATCTTGGAACTGAAAGAGTTCAAAAGAGGGAAGTCAAATAATACGCAATTATGGATAGGAATAAACTATGCAAAGTTTAAAATTAACAACGAAAGAAGAAAAAGAATGGCGAACGAAACCCTTCAGAGAACTGCAGAAAAACGCGAGCTAAGCTTAAGTTATAGAAAAATAAATATTAAGTTTTAAAAACGTTAAGCGTTGATAAATTATCTATCTTTAGTCGTTTACCTTTCGTTTCCAGAAGTGATGTCTCTTGTGTGACTGAACTGGAATACGATGATTGAATTAAGCTTAACTGATCATTTAGAAGCTGTAAAATTTCAAAACTCCTCGTAGTGTAAGGCATGGCGTGGGCTTGTAGTCCCAGACTTTTCAAGGCAAAATGTAAGAAAACATAAGAGTTTGAGACACCAGTCTGTGTAAATTTATGGAAATGCTCATGTAAAAAACAATGCCCATTCTTATTACCTCCAGGCACATTAAACTTATAAAATTAAATGAGTTTTTGGTCAGTTGTTTGCAAAAATCTCCGCAAACTGGTTTCTTGCACAGCAGACAAAGGCACAGCACTTAGTAACCAAGCCGTTTCGAGGACTGGGGCCGCTTCGCAGGCTGAGGCCCATTTCTCGAAGGTCCCGAAAAGAAGCCGGAGCAAAATCTCGAAGCTTATGATTACAGAGCTGTTTTATTCACGTATTCTTAATATAAACAGAGGTTCTCTTCACACAAGACGTTTCAGGCGTATAGACTTCTCCGTTTTCAGATACAGATGAACTAAAAATGGCTTGACGGGCCCGAAAAGTTTCCGGGGCTTTCGAGAAACGAGTCCAGCTGCTCCGGATACTACTTCTGTCCCGCACGGAAATGCGGAAAAAATACTAAATTTTTCCATATTATAATATTTTCTGTTCTCGTCATCGTTACTCTTTGCAAATGTTGGCGTTTCCTTTCCTTTTCTTTTTAGCACCATCCTCGGAGACCCAGGGGCAGTTAGTGGGGGCGGGAAAAAGTCTAAACGGGCGAGAAAAAATTCAGGCGATGCTTTAGCACCTAAGTTAAGCCGAAAATTCTCTCTTCGTAAATACTTCCTTGTTCAGGGCTCTAGGACTTCTCCATTCAAGATATTCAAATTCGATCATTAACCATTGCTGGCACAACGGAAACTCCTGCAATTGCTAACAGTGAGTAGCAGAAAAGTTCTCGCTTTCTTCCACCCCTCATAGAGGTTGAAGAATGGTGCCTGGATTAAATAGTCTTCCTCCACAGGCTACAATCTGAGCTTTACCCCAAACCCCACACCTTCCCACCACTCTGATTATTTGGATTAACTACGCTAAAACTGATTTGCAAGGGGTGTTTGAAAGGGACTTTCAAATCCGGTTTCAGATCGTTCACAGTAAGAATCATTTTTTTCAGATTTCATTCAAGCGAGCATAAAAATCCAAAAATATGAATTACGCGCAAGCTTTTTTTTTACGATGTTCTGTTAGCGCGTTCTAATCATGTTTCATTGCGTCACACTGACGTCGCTTGAATGTGACGTTTACGCTCGTAATAAACGAATCCAGGGCAACAACAAGTTTGCTCATTTTAGAAGGTTGTCAACACGGTTTGCGGACGTTGCAAGCAACTCTCGTTCAGAACATTTTCTGCAACATTTTTTTAAGACTTTCATCAAAGTTTATTACGAAGATGTGTGGAGCCTTACTGTCCAAGTTTAAAACCTCTCACAACAAGATCGATTCAGCAATGATGATTTTTGTAGAGCCGCGACGAGTCGCGAGCAAAATGAAGCTTGCCAACCAAGGCGTAGCATGTTTTCAGGACCAAGTGTTCTGGAAGGACGAAGATCCACATGGCGTTAAGTCTTCAGCGGCATTCCGGAGTAAGAACTCACTCAGCGATGACAGTTCAAGCGAGTCTGATGATTCCTCGCAAGATGAAATAGAAGCCGCCGTTCGCGCACTGGCTGAAGAAAGAGTCCGTGTGCCACCTCGAAACTACAAGAGGAACGACAGAGTTAAGCCCCGACTCCTTGCTTTAGACCGCGATCAGCAGTTAATGGACGCTGCACGTGAGATCCTCGCATTCCATGCTTACGGCGATTCTTCGAGTTCCAACACTGTCCGCGCTGTCCAGCCACTGAGCTCAACTGACTCCACTCTCCCACGAAAGCAAGTGAAAACCGCAGTCTCTTTCGACATTCCTGTCGGAGACAAGACGACGGTCTGCCCACCTGCTAGAGTCCCACGGCGTTTAAGGAAGGAAAAAGTCGCGCCCGAACGCACTTTGGAGGATATGAAAGAAAAAATACGCGCTGCCGACGAAAGGAAACTGAAGGAATTACATTGCATCCAAGAGTGTGCGCGCAGCAGGGTTGGAGTTAGCCGACCACGCCCCGCGGAGACGTCCGCCCAAGCTACTGCAGCTAAGCAGGAAGCAGTCGAGAGCAAGTGGAATGAGGAAATGGAGAAGAGGAAACAACCAGAGAACAGAGCGTCAACGAGCAAAAGCAGGATTGCTGCAGCTCAAGCCTTTGCTAAGACGCAAGTTCAGTCCTCCATAAAGCGGAAGGTGGACGAAACCGAGAAAAGGAAAGAGAAACGTCAGCAGAAGATTGACAAGCAGAATAAACTGCGAGGGAACCATGCCAAGAACGTCAAAGACAAAGTAAGCATTAATTGTAAACTGCAAAGGTCTATAGCCGCATAACTTTTAAACGATATGTCTTCACTTGCAGATGTCGCAAAAGGAAGAAGAAATCGGCGCCGATCTCCAAGAACTACTAGATACTTACAACGCCTCGGACGATGGCAACGATTCCCTGGGAGACAAGCAAGAGAAGGCTATTGTTTACGGATGGGAGGATTTCTTCAGTGATTAGAGAGCCTTCCAGTGGCGGATCTTGACCTTCCTTCAATTCCCAGCCCCTCTTTTAAGCCCCACTTGCAACCTTTCTTTGTTCTCTGCTCCATTTTGTAAGGGCAAGAAGTGTCTTGCTTTTATTTTGTGAAACTTTTCGTGAGGGAAAAAGCTCTCGTGCCAAGGCCTCAACGGCTTAGAGAAACAGGCGGCTCTGGGGACGAGAATGAGTAGTCGCCTGATATCGTTTAGATGCCAACTTGAGAAACGATTGGTCAATGAATGCTAAGGGCAACAATTATCAACCCAACCGTAGTTCATGTTAGCCCCAGATATAACTGGTTTGACGATCCCTTTGTTCGAAAGCCAAACAAGAATAACACGTTTGCAAGAGGATAGCCAGCTTTTAGGTATATTTAATATCAAAGTTCTTGGCTTTCATTTACAGCCATACTTGGGGCATTTTACATATACTTTATAAATTCACTATGTACAATAAATGCCAGGTATTGTTAAGACTGGCCAATAAATTAAAAATACATATTGTATCATTCTGCTATCTGGATTAAGAAGTAAAAGAATATCGTAAACTGAGACACGATAACTCTTGCCTTAATTTTACAGGAATACATTTTTATGTAGGAAGTAATTTTTACAGAGAGTTAGAGTTCATAAATGAAACCACATTCCTTATGACAATTTACATGGACACTTCCATACCTACTTGACTGATAAGCTTTTAGCTACATTACATTAAAGAGGGATTAAATGTTTTAACCAGAATTCAGGCATCTTATACGACGACATACAAATTGCAACACAGCGGACACTGTTGCCTGTGAAAGCGCGCGCATAACTGGGTGCGTTCAGCTGAGGGCCTCTCAGGGGGTAGGGGAGGGGCGGGTAGCATGTTCCCTTAATCCCTTGAAAATTTCACGTTTCTCCCTTGTTCCCTATTAATAAATTACATTGTTCCCTTCAATATTTGTCAAAGTTCCCTTTAATTGTAGAGATTTCCCTTGTTCCCTCACATTAAACACACAAATATCCCTAGTTCCCTTGAAATAAATGGTCATGTTTCCCTGTTCCCCCAAACCCCTGGGAGTCTCTCACAGTCGGATGTTCCCCAAGGACATGTCGTCTCGTTGCTGCGTAATCTATAAACATCAAACGTTGAACGTTATTTTCCACTACACAATCAGAATAACTGTAAGTCGAATCAAGCGATTTGTAATTTGTTCTCCACGATGACCCGATAAATCTGGCATGCCTCAGGCATACGCCAGAGAACCGACAAAAATTGAACTGGCAAAAAAAAAGCAGAGTTTCATTATTAACTTCGCAGAAAGACTGGAAGTCCACTCAGTAAAAAAATTGAATAAGAAACCTTCCTCTAATAGAGCAAGGCTCTGCAACCGCGCAGATTGCGTCGGAAGAAAAATTGGGATTTCTTCCGGCCTGCAACCGTTTAAAAGCCGAACTACCTTGAGGGATACATAACAAGACATTGCTTAAACTACATGAATGTTAGCACTCTGTAACTCTGTAATTTTAGTCTTTTTTTTTAACTTCACTTTGGAAACGAGACGACCAATCTTTCTCGCATTTTACAAACGCCAAAACCTGATCAAAAAAAACTTCAGTACACTACACGAATTCTTCGTAAGCTATCTACAATATTCTAGTACAGAGACAGTATACAAAATCACTTTGTTCACACAAACAGTCGACCAATATAATGTTTAAAAATTGACGCAACTAGTCATCGCGAACAAATTATCCCAATACCAAACCTATGACTTACAGTACCTTCCTTTAAGGCGACCTTTGTGTAATCAAATCAACAACCGAACCTGCGGTCATTCGCTCACTAAGAGAGGAAAAGGCCAGAAAATCAGGCAAGCTCTGATAATCCTTCCCTCCATAAAATAGTTATTTCTAGTACCCACTCTATATTCCAACGCACACGTCTCTGTAGCACGTAACGCAATCCTTGGACAGGCTGCGTGACAATACCACATCGAGCACTACAAGGTGCCAGCCAAAAAATGAAGAATTTCAACTAGACCTTCTAGCAAAATTTACCGCCGTTTGAAGATTGTCCAAATGATGTATACAACAGAAGAAAACTTCTCCTTAAAATTTCACGAAAAATTGAAATTTTCATGTACGTTAGCTAATTAATTAGAATAAAATTTGACTGACTTTTGCAGCATACTTCCAAAGTTGTGAAACAAAAGGGGGCAAGAAAAAAAACCTCAATATAAAATACATAGCATTTCTAATTACTTTCCAAGAATATATTAGCAATTTTGCAAATCATGTCCAAGCCTCGTTTGCAGCGATCTTGGGACATTAAAAAGGAAGGTAAAGAGATACAGACCTATATGTACAGAAAACTGACAATAGTAGAATCAAAATATTTGACAACAATTACTTGTCACCGTTTGAATCGCCGGGTTGTGGAGTAAACGCATGTTTTTCTTGGTGTCCTCCACTAGCCTCTTTGTATCTCTGGACTGCAGGCTCATATCACCAATTTCTATATTAACCATACCATCAAGAGAGTTGCGTTTGTTTTTGCTATACTCCTGTTCCCTATCGTTATTCCAATTCAACGTTCTTCCATCCGCGTCGCAGTTTTTACGAATGTATTTCGACGCGCTATTTCGTTTCTCTAAAAAGCCGTTTCGGTCTTGTTCCGCGTCACCTTTGGAGGGTAATACGCCACATTCCTCAATGAGTGGACTCCTTTTCCCATTGCAAATCTCTGGTTTTCCTTTCTTCTCAAGTTCTTCCAAGTCATTTGCCATATTATTATCAACGTTTTCCTTATTACTCTCCTCTATAACGCCTAAATCCTCGCAAAGTGGAACGAATCCATGATTCAAGTGTAAACTGTTGTTTTTCCCGTTACTTTCTTGTTTAGACGGTGGGTTTTTATTCGACGAAGATTGCTCTCCACTCGAGCCATTTTCCGCAGGAGCGACAAGAGTAGTTCCCAGGCTACTTCCTCCTCCAACACCAGTCCCTCCTCCGTTATCCCCATCGAAGTCGCCATCGTCGTTATTAGTGCACCTGGAGCTTAATTTACATCCAGAAGTAGTTTTAAGCCTACGCATGTGTTTTTCAATTTCGTCCTCGTCTGAACTACTGCAGCTCGAGGATCGCCGACTGCCTCCTGAGGGTACCGGCGACAGGCGGCGCGTTGTCCTTTTTGATTTCATCACCCCTCCCCCGAGGTGCTTTCTAGTCCGCTCAACACGCGGCGAGTTAACTGGACTGTCTTCTAAATCAGATTCACGCTCTTCGTGAATTTGATTCAACGCCAGAGGAGTGCTCTTGGCTTTTCCTATTCGACTGTGGCGACCGACTCTCGGCCGCGCCAACGACGACGGAAAACTTGGAGTGATTTCCGTTGAAAACTGCGAGTTTGTCGACGTGGAAGGCTGATCCGGAAGGGCACTCGTTGAGTGGAATTTTACATGTGTTTTCGAAAGATTTCCCGCCACTACCAGATCATCTTCTTCCATCGAACTGTGCAGAACTTCATCCGCCTCGATCGCATGCGCCTTGATCGTTTCGTTCAACATTTGCCCTTCCCTTGGCGCCAGTCTCCCGGAGGAGTTGCGGCGAAGTCTCGGGGAGCTTGAGCCCGAGCCAGTATCTGAATGATTCTCAGAATCGTTTTCCTTATCTTTTTCCACGAATTCTACCACTGGAGTGCTATGGAAAAATGACAGACTCGATTAACAGAGGGCTTGTCACACGCTTTAATTAACAGCGTGATGTTGCGAAGGTAAAGTTTATGTAATTGCTCCCTACACGATTTTGGTTCTGGGAAGAAGGTACATAAGTGGTCAAATGAGGGCGTCACAAATTTTACAGGGTAACAAAATGCTTTGTCAATGATTTTAAGTAATTCTGTGTTCAAAACAAGGAACCATTTCCCTCTTTTCATTGCCCACTGCGCACTCAAGAGCAGTTTTTGTTTTTGTTTTTGTTGCCAGTTGCCAGTTTGTCTCCCCTTGGCGGAGGTGAACACTGAAGAAAACCACAAAATAAAATGATGCCCTTCTCCTCATCCGGTAGCTTTCACGCACGTCACTTAATTCGGAATTAAATGGTGGAATTATTGCACCGACAGCACCCTCTGTCATGTCTCTGTTACCTATTGTACTCTAAAATTTGAAAGCCATCAATCGAGAGAGCACATCACTCTGTAAGCTATTTCTCCTGTAATACACATGCAAAAGTTTCAGCGTCTTGACTGGCTCAGAAAACATCAATTAATCCCAAATGTTGCAGAAAGTTGAAATTGAGTACGGAAAGTTGAAATTAAATTGCATGTATATTATCACCACGTAATCAAATGATTTTTCTCATGCAATTTGGAATAAATCAGCACTGGTAAACGACAAACAAATTGCACTTGCCCTACGGGTTCATGGAATTTATTTAGTGTATGGAAATTTATTTGTGGCCATTTATACTTCTTACAAGTTTTTTGAGCATTTTTTAAGCTTGTCTAAACCAGCGCATAGCTAGTAACAGGCCAACCGAGGCACTTGCTTCGGTCATTTCTTTGGCTTTTGTTGTTTATAGTACCTAATACCTAGGAAGAGAACTCAACCATGGACTGATTGCCTCAGTCATAAGTTATTCATAGACATTGCCTCAGTCAAAATTTTTTCTGGCTACGGCCCTGTAAACATTGTTATTGTAAGCTAGTTACAATACCTTGGGAGCTGTTCTCGCCGCCTGTTCTCTGGTAAGGAAAGCCGTCCATTCTTTCTCCTTCTAATGGAAGGTTGTAAGCTGCTGTTTGATGTTTTCAAACGACGTAACAGCTGTTCTGCTAGAAGGTAGTAGGTAGCTGTCACATGGTCATACGTGTTGTTTTCCAAGGACCTGTAAATATTACATATAATTAACTATTAAGCCTAAGGCAGAAGTACAAGAGTCTTTAGACCACAAATATACAGGTCTTTCTAATTTAATTACCAGTACTATTCAACCAAGACCGGCCAAGCAAATGAAAAACAGTAATATCTTATAAAGACATCAATGATAATTGCAGTTATCTACACAACTTATAGCCTCCTACGCAGGCGCTCTTTGGGCTCGTCACGCAATCTTCCTCTCCCACGAAAGTGGCAGAGGAAGATTGCGCGACGAGCCCAAAGAGCGTCTGCGTAGCAGGCTACACAACTTAAGCAGTTCAGGCTTGAACCGGATTCAAGCCCATGACCTCGTTGATACCTGCGCAGTGCTCTACCAACTAAGCTATTGAGCCAATGTGGCCAGCTCTCAGTTGGCTTGATAGCTCAATATTAAGGTTACCATATATGTTAAGAGGTGCCTTACACTCAAGCCATGTAGCGCATCTGCTTTGTGAACTGTAGATACCTGTAGAAACCCCATTTCAAATTAAAGCTTATAGAGCTGGCTATCAAACGATACCAAGAATTTCGAAGTAATTGTCGAATTTTTTACGACTTCTACATGTGAGCGTCTGAATCACCTTTTGAAAGAGAATTTTGTTTTTCGCTTATTTAATTTGTCCCTCAGTTTCCAGACCCAAAGGGCTAAAAAAAGTTTTCTGCGACTTGCCATATTCAGTTTCAGTGAGAAGTTACATAACATTTTTGATATGGGATTTTAAAAAAATGGTGTGATTGTAGAAAATCGCTCTCAGAGAAGAAATATTTGGAAATAAAAAAAAATGCAGACACATTAATTTTCTGTTGTTTATATGTCAAACTAGCCACTGTCTACATTTGGGGGCAAACAAGCAATTTCCCTTTGACTTGTAGCTTTCAAAAGAGACCCAAAAGATGATTCAGACGCTTGCATTTAGAGGTTGTGAAAATTTGACAGCTCATTTGATTTCAAAATACTTGGTATAATATGATAGCCAGCTCTATGAGCTTTAATGTGATATAGGCGTTTAGGTATCTACAGTTTAAACCGGATGTGCTACATCCATTGGATATAAGACACCACTAAAGTTGCTCTAAAGGTATACAGTAACCTTAAAATTAATGTAAATATTATTTCAAATATTTTATTTTTATTGCACCAGTATTGAACTTTTTTCCAGTCATAGTTTCATGACTGCTTAATATAAGTTGACTGTACATAACTGTGATGATCATTCACTTCTTTACATCTTTCTTCACAGTTCAGTATATTATGATCTTTTATATATTCACTAGCAGAAATGTCTTGGTTGACCAGTCCCCCAAAGAGCTCTTTCAGGACGAATGGAAACAATCAGTGAAACAAAATAATATTCTAAACCAACATAACATCATTAAACATCCCAAATGGTAGGGGCAGACCAGTTGGCTATTTAAAGCCATGGCTGAGGAGTTGAATTTGGGGCTGACTGCCAGCAACACCAGCTAGTGGTCATAACAGGACTTACCGGTAAACCCACAACATTCAGATCTCAAGTCCTGTACCCTAACCACTCAACCATACTTCCTCCCAGTTTGGGTAACAGAGTGATCAAGCAACTAACCAGCTGGCCTAGCAACTGGGATTTGTGAACTTAGAAGTTTATAATAAAAATAATGGGAGATAAAGCGGGCTAATGGTCAGCCACTAGATTCCAGGTTTGGGACCTAACTGCGGTCATCATATTGTGTTCTTGGGCTCTCTCTCTCCACCTGGGAATAAAAATACATCAGGCCAGTGGCCCACACAGCTGGAACTTATCCCAGTGTCTGTAGCAACTAGAAATATTTCTACTCCCAACTAGATGTGATGCTATTGCAGGGTTATGCCTCAGTATTAAAATTTGTCAGCTCCCAGAGAAAAAATAGAACAAACAAATCTGACGACGTAGGCCTGTTTGACTGAAGTAGTACTAACCGGCTTGTTATTTAAAATAGTAACAGTGCTGAAAAAATAGCTGGTCATCAGACATTCTCCAAGCAAATATTGAAACTTTCCAAGAAACTTTACAGTATGGTCGAAGAATGTGCCTCACTGGGGGACAAATAGAATGAGTTGGACATCACGGACACCAAAATGGCCTAGCTTTTTGTTGTGTATAGCTAAGCGTTCTTATTACTTCATTGTCATCAGTATACTTGTGTATGCAAAATGCTAATTAATGTCTGATCAAATTAGTACTGTAAAAAGGCAAAATCTGCATCAAACCAAGTAGCACATACTGCCAGAGCTTCTACTTCCCCCTGGATGTGATGCTAGTCCATCACAGGGTTACCCCCCCCCCCCCCAGCATCAAATCTGCCACGAACTATTTGCACACCTGGGTGGAGAGAGCCATGGTGAGAGTAAAGTGCCAAGGAACACAATAGACCAATTTCGATATATTAAAATTCAGCCTAAGACAATAGACCTCAGCACGAGGCTCTGGGGAATAAATACAGAGTTTGTGGGGTTTATTCCCCGGAGCCTCGTGCTGAGGTCTATTGTTTCAGACTGAATTTTAATATATCGAGATTGGCCTATTCAGTGACCCCAGGCAGGGCTGAAACCCTGCCTGCGTAATCTGGAGGCCATTGCAGTAACCATTTGGCCACTGTCCCTCCACACAAAGTATAGTTATGTGTCTCACCAAATAGAGATCCAGTGCCCTGCTAAGTAAGACAATTATTATTGAACCAACACTGAATTAACCATATAAAATTCTACCAAGTAACAAACTATCTCTTGTATGGACGCTTGCAGTTGCTCCCATTTAGAACCCTTATAGTTAGCAAGCCACATGAAGAAGAACAGCATTACTTACTTCTGCACAGTCTCACGATCAGCAATGTTCCCAGCCTCCATTGTGTCCACCACATAGTTATGTTCTTCTTGGGTGAGTGGGAGTTCTGTTACCAAGGGTACAGGGGTGGGAAGTACAGGAGGGTGTCCCCCCTGAAACCAAGGGTCGGCCATTATGCTCTCTAGAGTGGAGCGTAAATACGGTTCCCGCACCAACATCTTTTCTATGAGACTGTTGAGAGACAGAATGAGAGGTTTGAAATGGCAGATTTTGTCAGGCAGTTAGGCTTTAATTACTGCTGAAACTTTCTAGGACAAAAGGTAACAGAGAGTTCCCAAAGGGCTTATCTCACTGTCAAAAAAAGGCATTCAAGGCTTGGCTGCATGTGGCTACCTGGCTGAACTCCTCATTTTGATAGCAAATCAAAATGGCTTTCAAGGCAACTCATTGGACAAGTGGTAACATTGATGCCAGAGGATCAGAAGTTGGTGGGTTGAGGTTGGCAGTTCGAAGCCTGTTACAGGACTCAATTTTAATCTGGGAGTACTTTTTCAACTCCAAACACAAAAGATCAGTTCATCACTTTGGCAGCCTTTCATTTAAAAAAAATTGTTTACTGCCCAACATCTGACCTGGACCTTCAATGCTCTGATTGGCCACAAACACCATCCGAGAATTATGAGTGCATGAATGCACTTTGATTGGCCATGAACACTATCCAAGGATTATGCATGTATGAATGCACTTTGATTGGCTATGAAAACTATCCAAAGATTAAGGTTACACGGACGAGCTACGAAAACTATCCAAAGCTTAGGGTTATGGATGGACTTACTTACAAAGATGATAACATTAGTGGCTACGACTCTTTGACCCATTTATAGTGCAAGATCGAAACAACAATTTACAACATACAACAATTTATGGCATTTCTGAATAATGAGTTTCATTTGCAAGAAAATGAACAGGTAGGCAGAATACATTTCCATATGGAATATGGCTTTGAAAGAAATTTTGTCTTGGCAAAGATCCTTTTCCTGTACAATACATTTGAAACTGTTATGACAGGGCATCTGAGAGGATGCGGTGGTGTGGATCTGCATTATTTGCTAACATCGGCATCCTCTGCATAATCAGAGCTTTTTTCCCCACAAAACAGAAAAATTGTGCCATATTAGCTATAAAGCAGGTACCAGGTACCCTACCAGCAAAAATTCCCCAGACATTATTATTTTAAAGTAATTTTTCTCCTAAACCAGTGACGAAAACACGCAAGTTCGTTCATGACCAACTTTTAACCTCCAGGCATTCCAACCTTCTTTAAGAGAGGAGCCTGGAAACTGGTCCATGGAAAATGTCCGGTTACTAAGCTACGGATGTTCCATTAACGCAACAACAAATATTTTCTGCATCCAAAATGAGCTAAAATGCTATAGAAAAACTGTGTAAATGAAGAAATACTGGTCAAAAATACCATCAAAAGATCAAGCATATGTCAAAGTTGGCGAAAATGATATGCATGCTATTAAAGAGATTAAATTGTCGGTACGACTTTGAAGTGCTTTCGTTTCGCTGTTGTTCCATACATTCAGAAGACTCTATTATCAAATTTGTTAACTGTTGAAATTTGTGCATAATCCAGTGTATTTTCTGTACAATCAACACATTTTGCCTGAAAATGTCTGCATAATTTTGTTATTTTGGTCCACACCCTGTCAGATGGCATGATATGATGATTATGACTTGAAAATGGGACACAAACAGAAATCCTTGGCCCAAAGAAATCCAGTGGGATCTGAAAGACTTGCACGGTTTGATATCATCTCATTGCTGGTCAAATAATTATGTGGCACTGGGGGTAGGAAACCACCAAAAGGGAAAAATTACTTAAAATACAGTAAAACCTGGTAACTCGAACCCTGAAGGGAAACGAAAAACAGTTAGAGTTAGCAGGGGTTAGAGTTATCGGGGTCGATTGAATATCCAACTTGCCATGTTAATAATAATTATTGATAGTTTACTGATTTTTCAGCACTTTAGTATACAGTACAGTGCAGATAAAAGTTATCACTTCAGAAACTGTAACACTGTGACAGCTAAAGGCACTGCATCCTTTATGACTCATATGATTGGGAAATGACAATCAAATTATGTGAATGGTTGGTTGCACTAATTAAAATAAAATTGCTGTAGTATTAGTTTTCAGTGTTTTTACCGATTACAGGACAAGAAAAGCTAATGGGATGACTTTCGTTGTGAGTTACATGAACCAGAATTTGAGTTATCTGGGTAAATTTTGATCAAGGGAAATGGGACTTAGTTCAAGTTAGCGGGGAGATTGAGTTACTGGGGTTCTACTGTAGTTCATTAATGTCACATGATGTCATTTTAACATCTGAGAAATGGTTGATATCATCAGAAACGTACCTCTGGCAGGCTTGAGATACATGATCAGATACACTGTACCGCACATCCATGATATTGATAAGTGTTTCGCTGTCGTTGACCTCATAGAATGGGGCACGACCACAGACCAGCATGAAAAGGATGACTCCAAGACTCCAAATGTCTAAACCAAAAACCATCTATTAGTAACATGAATTGAGAGTACTGTGACTACCCTTTGATAAAACCTAAATGAGAATTCTTAAAGATGATTTCCAGTCTGTACTGTGCAGTCTTAGCACTGAATTGTTTGTGATTCTCACTCGATGGAATGCAAATCACTGTCATTCATTACAAACCACTTACCCTATCTTTAAGGCATTTTAAATTATTTTTCTCACGGTTTCTTTGATTTTTACAGCTATGAAGTTGATTCATTGAGTGATAACGGAAAGAACAAAGCATAAAGCTTTGTATCCATAATGGAGGTTGAATTCACTGCATGTCACTAATTGCAAAATGTTAAATTTTGTGAGATCTAACATGAATCAAAACAAAAAAAGTAAACAAATTCTTGAGAGTGTGCAGCACAGACTGGAAATCATCTTAAACATGCAAAGAAAGTAGTAAAAATCTTGTTCTCCTCACAGACCTCTGTTTATTTTTTAAACACCAGAAAGGTTATTTAATAACTGTTAACCGACACTGCAAGACAACTGAACCTTTTGCAGCATCTATGTCACCAGTGTGTGCTATAAGCGCAAATGATTGAGACTAGCCATTAACAACAAATGGGTTCTTTCAATTAACAATATTGAAGCTGCCATTAACACTTTCCCTGATCAACAAGTTAACTTCTATATTTGAATCATGTGGTGACAGAAAGAACAACGGAGATATAAACCTAAACATCAAGCTCAAAAGAGACAAAAAACTTGAACAAATTGATGCAAGAAACATATTTTTGATGACACGGAACGACTTTCTAAGATTCTTGAAGTAAAGCTACAGCAGTCTCTGCCAACAAATTGTCTGACGTCACATGGCTTACATCAACCAATCAGCTAAAACCATTCGCCAGGCAAATGGTTCAAAGAGTATAAGTAATGGTTTGACTACAGGCGATTTGTTTTGGACTCGCACTTCGCACTTATGGTCTTGTTTAATGCCATGCATGTACTACATTTTGCGCTCTGCCCTGCTAATCTGCTGTATTGCAGGCTAACCTTCCATGGTCATAAACCATCTCATGCAAAGATCAATAATAATAATTTATTTCAAAGAGCATATTCCTTTGTTGTCTTCATGTGTCATATCATATGTTGTGACACCGAAATGGTTTTGATCAGTGGATAATTATGCAACAAACATATTATCATGGCAACACACAGACACTGTCTCCATTTTTTTTTGTTCGGAGAGGGTGGCTGTAACACAAGCTATATCAATCAAAGCTTGAAGACATGCATATTATCATGTCACTGCCATCAATAATCTGATTTGTAGCAGATTCACTGTTCGAGCTGGAGCACAATATTTCGCTTGTGCATGGATCAAGAAACATTTGAATTTCACTCCATATATATTACTTGTTGAAATGTGGTAGCAGCTGGTTTAATAATTATACTGCAATAAGCAGTGACTGCAGTATTGTTGACAATGAGATGATGAGGCAAATAAGAAATTATTGCATTCTATGCTGTATTCAGAAGGTGACAATTAGTGTTAACGCAGCCTGGATTGGACAAGTGTGAAGGATGATTTTTCGGCAGGACAAATTCATGATTGCTGTAATTTGCGTCTGAAGCTGTAAGCAAACGACAACCTCTGAATGTCATAGAATACCCAGTAAACGTTTCCCAGGGCATAAGAACCATCATATTCATAAATTTATCCCATTCAAATACCTCTGTAGTGTAAACATCTCACAAATCCAAGTATTTTAGAAACATCTAAACACATTTAAACCTATTACTTATGAAACTTCAGTCTCAATGGATTTACAAATCAAATCAATGAAATTAAACTCTCCACCTCAATAGCATAACAATTTGTTCTTTTACACCTTAAGTTACAACCTGACAATCTTTTCGCAGTTATTGAGGACTGATCATGCAAAAACCCACCAAAATTGAAACAAAAACGGTGAAGTGAAAAATCTGATAATCAAACACATATCTGTGACTTTTTGTTTTAGATGCAACCGAAAAATAACATTCATTCAAATTAAAGTTGAAATCGTTTATGGCAGGTGTCGATTTCCGCGTGCACATTAGTCAACTTTAATATTAATAGCTCTTCCCCCCCAACAAAAATAATTTCCAAAAAATAACTCAGTAGATAACTGATTTACAGTAGATATTACAGAAAGTTCAGTAAATTAAAAAGCTTGCCTCCTACTGTGAGAGGCCAATAAAATTCAGTTAAGCTGAAAAACTCCAGTACAGTATATATAAATACATGTGTACAAGAGCTAAATATTCTAAACCTGCGCCTCCAAGGCGGTAAGCAAATTAATGCATGACTTCTTGTGACAATAATTTTCATCACATGAATCATCACGGCATAAGAGTACACGACGCCATGGGTATCACGAAGACAACTAGAAACATTTCCAAAAAGCTTGATATTGAGCAAAATATGATCCCGCTACGAACGGCAAAATAATTTTATGAATCAGCGGAGGACCGAAGCATGTTTTCTGTTATTAAAGGTGAAATGTGTAAAGATACACCATACTTCAATAAGCTTGCTAGTCAGAGTAGAGTCGAACAGCATGAGGAAATGAACACGCAACTTTCAAAGCCGAAATTTAATATCAAGTTAATAATGAAGAAAAATTAACTTACCTACTGCCGGAGCCTCGTACGAATCTCCAAGCAAAACTTCGGGGGCGGAATACGCAAGAGACCCACATGAAGTATCAAGTTTTTGACCGGGAGAAAACTTATTCGAAAATCCGAAATCAGTAAGCTTAGCTACGTCCAAACTCTTGAAGAATATCACATTTTCGAGCTTCAGATCCCGGTGCACTATGTGCAGTTTGTGGCAATAGTCAATGGCGAGTACAATTTGCTGGAAATAATGTCGGGCTTTGTCTTCGCTAAGGCCATGTTCGTGGTTCATGATATATTCATACAAATCACCGCCATCGCCTAATTCTTGGACAAGATAAAGTTTAGTTTGTGTATCGATGACTTCGTAGAGTCTAACCACATTTGGATGTTGAACAAGCTTCATACAACGCACCTCTTTGAAGAGGTGAGCTCTGGAGATCTCATCGAGTTTAGTTTTGTCAATCACTTTAACAGCCACGCGCTCTCCGGTGAAAACGTGTCTCGCAACTTTGACAACAGCAAAGTGCCCGCATCCTAGAGTTTCTTGTAAGTCATACAACCCGGCGATTTGCCCATCTTTCAAGGTGGAATTTTGGGAGTATTTTGCCATCTTCTTGTTTCAAACATCCTGGCATGGATCGGCCATTTCTGTGCGCTGTTGATGCAAACAATATTCGGCGGAGACAATGGAGACGTCAGTTTACATCATAGAACCAATCAGAACGCGATAAATTGACGAAGAGAAGGATTGGAACGATGGAACGATGAAACGTTCCCTTTTTCAGCAGGTTTTCAAATATTTGTACAATTGTACTACGCAGTTATAGAATTTTAATAAGAAGAGTGGAAGATATGAAATTTAATATTACGACGGGATTAAATATATTTTTTTTTTTGGGAAACAAACAAATAATTGGATAATTTTCTTGGACTTTTTGTCATCATTCCATTTCTGGTCCACTTTCAGAGTCACATACATAATCCAGAATGTTTTGCAGGGCTTCGGTGAGCCTTCCCTGATTCAACACAATTTCTGTTTCTCGCAATGTAGAATTTAAAAGTTCATGTTTTTAACAGAAAGAGAAAACAAACAGCGGTTACAAACATAACAGCAAGGTTTCGCATGGTATAAGGAAACATTGTTAATACGGGACTTGAATCCCGCCCTAAATGAAAACGTCGGTAGTGAAAATCTCCTTTATTAATTCACACCGGATGAAGTTTCTTTTTTCCATTGTTGTCTAGCTAGTTACCAATACCTCGCTTTAGTTTTTGTCTTTTTAAATCTCGTCATATTGTTGTATGTTGTAGCATACGAAACGTTAAATATACCATGCGAAACCTTACTGTTATGTTTGTAACCGTTGTTTGTTTTCTCTTTCTGTTAAAGTTGAAATGGCCGACAAACAAGAATATTCTGTGTTTTTACCGGGGATCATCGGTCGAGACATCAATCTAACTCAGGCTACCTTACGCTGAGTTAGATCTGTCGAAAGGAAATAAGAAATAACTACTATGGGAATGTAACATTGTATTTGTATTAATCGAACCGTTTCCTTTATTTATGTTTATCCTTATCCTGTACGCCTAACCAGTAACTATTTACTGAAAATCATATTTGAGGTAGCGGACTAGCGGTGCATTTAAAATCAATTCTGCAACTCTCGGGGGTTAAATTTTTGCGCTAGCTAACGCTCTATATCTTTCAACTGTGCTCTCGGAGGTTTTATCCGGTGAATTTCTTAAGAGACAAGCGCTAAGCTAGAAGCTACCAAAATTTCAGATGCAACGTAACCCCCCAGTAATGTCCCCTCCGACCAAATATAGACCAATGTAAGTTAGTCCCTAGATATGACTTCCGATTACATATAAAAGATCCCCATGGCGAAGCTTTTTTTAAGCATTCCTCTAAACAAAACGCCACAAAGTCGCGACTTATTCTAAATATACCCGACCATTTTTCACTCAAGCGTACAATTCCTTCTACTGAAAGGTCCTGAAAATGATCCTCCCCATGGTATGCATCCCCACGCCGCATCCACTCCCCTTTCCCCTTCGGCTCTCCTCACCCCCTGAAAAGAAAAGTACACCAAAAAATAACAAAAATTGACAATGATGTCAGGGAATTTTTTGGAGGAATTTCTTCAACATCTTTTGGCGGGGAAGGTTAGGAGGCTTGATATGAAATTCGTGGAAGGAACGACGGTAGCGCCTTCTTCATATAAAGTCGTGTTCTTATAAGGCCATTGTAGCTTGACAGGATATCATAATTTCTTGAGCTTGATTAAAAATATAACACCAACAGCGATGATGAACATAACATTGTATTCCAATCATTTTAATACTGAACTTGACGTTTCATATCATAGTCAACTGACATTTTCAATATTGACCGTTACAAATTTTTGAAAAGTTATACAAGCTATATTGCTATATACTTATAAAAATCCGCTGTGCGAAGTGAGTGCAGGTGCAAAGTCGAAGGTGCTTTCCGCCGTCGCCGGTAACCCTGTGCCTGCACTAACATTGCTCAGCGGATCCTCTAAGAGCCCTTAGAGCCTCTGCGGAGGAGAGAGAGTTATTTACATATCGTAAGTAGCAGTCCGGAAGTTAGACTGTGAAAAATTATCTGCAGCAGTAATTTAACCTGTTACATTGACGTTTCACTGCTTTTTACTGACGTTTCCTTTCTTCTTACGAAACGTTCGAAAGCCGGTTAACGCTAACCCAGGATTAAAAGTTAACCGACGCATAAATTTTTCTTGGTTAAAAATGTTTCTCGCTTCCTATTTTTTTGTTTAGTTTGAGATTATTCAAATTAAAAAGAGAAGGCCAAACAATGTAAATAGAAACCCTTTCCGTAAAGAGTTACAAAACTGAAATTAAGGAATGTACAATGTCTAGCGTGCGTCCATCCAATTCGGAATGCACGCAGATAGCTGGGAGAGCACGAAGGTAGCGTAAGAGATGCTCGAGGCGCAGCCGAGATCATCTCTAGCTACCTAAGTGCTCTCCCAACTATCCAACTACCCAACTGTCAATTTCTTTTTCATAAAAAAATTAGCCAACCAGAGCGCGCGGTAGCATATAGCTATGTTATAATCAAACTTCTCGCTAACCCTGGGTTAGCTTCATCGGGCTTTGAACAACCCGGTCCTGTTCTTTGCTGTTCTTTTCGTTGCGTTGGCCAAAGAAAAGTCAACCGTACCGTGAAAATAAAAGACTCTGAAAATGGTTACAATAAAAAAAAATTGCCCTCCAATATTGTTTGGGAGGAAAAATAAGGCTAAGGCCCAGTTCAGACGTCGTGCTTCTGTGGTGCCGAACTAAATTGCAATTTAGCACGACTGTAGCACGGCAGGAAATTTTCTCTGATTCAGACGTCGTGCCAGAGTCGAATTAAATTCAGGGTTAACTGAAGCCTCGCAACAGTTCTAACTAACACTCGTCCTAACTCCTCGAGGGAACGCAATCTCGCCAAAACATATTAACATAATTTATGAATTTAGTTTGGCGCGACAGAAGCACGACGTTTGAATCGCTGTCGTGCCAGAGTCGTGTAGCACGGCAGAGCTTGTCGAACTTAATTGCTTGCCGAACTTAATTCAAAAGTTTGATTCAGACGCCGTGCTTCTGCCGTGCTTTTGTCGAACTTAATTCCTGAGTTTAGTTCGGCACGGCAGAAGCACGACGTCTGAACTGGGCCTAAGTTGTTTAGAGTACAAATAGAAATGAGGACAAAAAGTTCCATTTTTAAGCGTGATGATGAGTTGGTTCGGAAAACGTAACATTGCTGACTGTGCGGTATGATGTGACATGTTTTAATATTTCATCACGGCATCGTTCGTGACTAAGCACTTTCCGGTAATGAGTTTCTCGATCTCTCCAGCCATTTTATAGATTACCCGTTCCAGTGTTTTCTTTCCCTTCATATATTTTGATAATTGCTGTATTGTCCAACCTACTTTTTGCTTCTTGCTAACGCGAGCTGCAATTTATTGCTTCGAAGAACCTACGAATCAAGGGACTATATTATAATGCGTAACGCCACTGTCAGTAAGGGTAGACTTTCACCGGTTGTTTTCATGAAAAATGCTGACCTGCGAAACAAAACTCGAAAATCTGGATGCGTTTAAAAATTTATCACTTGATTTGGGTCGTCCTTTATAAGAATACGAAAAGAAATCCGTCATTTGGGGGTTTTAAAATGCGTCAACTTCCGCCACTTATCGCGAAGTTTAGTTACGATTTTTCGGTTTCGTGTTGAAATCGAACTTTGATCGTTCTCATTCCCGCCACTAAAAAGAACTAAAATAAATATGACGTTGTATGGCGTGGCCTTGCAGGTGTAAGCCAATCCAAGCCAAGGCTGGCCAGATATCATCAGTCATGCATTGTGTCTTAGCCAATCAGATTCTTTGTTTTTCACAAATACCGATTCCACGTGCTCAAAGACAGCGTTGTTTCAGCGTTGTAGTTCCTTTCAATCGGCTAAACAATAACACAACGTACTGTCAGCAGTTTCGTTCTGTTTACGTTTCTGTTCGCCGCACAAGTCCTTCTTATTTCTCCTTTCGTGTCCTCAAGATCAGCATGCCTTCAACGAAAAGCTACTGCCAGGGAAGTTTATGGTTAAAGAAAGGCGAAAATGATGGAATGGAGTCTGTCATTGCGGATTTTCGCGACCTGCTCCAAGTCAATCACAAGGAGGCGGAAGACATGAGATACGATCCTCTCTTTGTAGACTGTGAGCGTCCTAAGACGGACGAAACCGAAATAACACTCCGGGCTTGCATTTGTCCCACAGCAGACCCTTTCAGAAAGTCTACATCGTCTTCTTCATCTTACGGCTTGCTAATGGAACTGATAGAACAGGGAAATTTGATAAAAGAAGCCGTTCGAAGGTTGAAAACCTCTCCCAATCGAAGTAAACAGTTGAAACGACTCGATCGCTGCAGATGACGGGGTTCTTTTGGTTTTGTGCATCACATTGTCAAGAAGTTGATATTTCGAATCGTGTGATTTTTTAATCCGGATGCATTTGAATAGCAGTTAGCAGCCAACGACAGGAAGAACTTGAATTTCTCGGAAAACCAGGTTTTGCGGTTGCAGATATCCTTTGTTTACACTTCAGTGATGTCCAAGGAACGAAATCCGTGAACGTGATCAAGAACATTTGAACAGTCCGCTAACATTATATTGCTGATAAAACATTTGACGAGGATTTTCACTCCTAAGCGATTGAAAACAAGCAAAAGAATCATATATTTGTGACATTTCGTGCCAAGCCAAACGGTTTCAAATGTCGCCATTCATTCTTCGTAAACGCAGACAGTTTTCTGCATATTAATGAGTTCGAGCATAACAAACAAACACTGCGACGAATGTCGAAAAGGTTTAGCCTGAATAGAAAGCTACAGAGTTATTTACTTGCGAAGAAATTACTATATTGATAGATACAAATTATTTTGCCTGTAGCTTTATTCGTTTTGATGGCTTGGTTTCTGACAAACCGTGTTTACTGGTCACAGAAAAATGAATTGACGCGATATACATTTGTAAAGTACGTCACAATAAAAATTGAATACAGTTGGAAAACTTTGTATTGTTTTTGTGTTCCTTGACTTCTTATATGTTTATCTTAAGTCTTTAGAGTTCGGACTGAATTTTTAATAAATTTTAATTAATCTGAAACGTAACGAACTGGTGGAGGGAAAGATAATTACTATTACGTAATAAATTTCAAACATGGAAATAGAGTAAATAGAAGTTGTTGTTTAGAACCTTCTGATAGAACTTATTATGTAAGTACGCCAATGACAATTTTTATTCTGGATTAAGTTCAATGTTAGCCATTGATATAATGGATTAGCATCTTTTTACAAAAGCAATGTTCTTTGTTTGGGGGAAACTAAGGTATTATGGGGGAGTCGGCCATAAATGTGTGAAATTCTCAGGAAATAGCTGGGGTTGCTAAGCCATGGATAACACCAAAAAAATTATTTTCACTTTGTTTCAGTAAGGACCCTCAAACCATGAGCATGCCTTTTTTTGTAGATTTTGGAATAATGGATCTTCATATAAACAAGAGCATTCGTGCTGTAAACAAAGATAATTATCAGTATGCGATCATGCACCTGGGGTCAAGTGTTCAGGGTCAAGCATGTGAAAAAATTTCCCAATGTAGATTCCGATCCTGGAGACTTGTTGTGACATGTATAATTTTCATCAACAACAACTTTATTTGTACCTAAAAACAATATAATACATAAATAAGCTGAACTAATGAAAAAATCAATCTCAAAAAAACATGTACACGAACAGATTGGGCCAAGTACTTACGAATCGTCTGGATACGAAAGATCCATGGGTATGAAATTAACGACTGGTAAATATACAGAACATGTTCACAAATACACACATACCACATAAAGAAACAAAGAGAAACAAAGATGATTTTCAGTCCGTACTGCGCACTCTCGAGAGTTTGTTTTGCCTCATGTAATTAAACATTTCGCAAATACTTGAAGTACATTCAAAGTTTCAAAACAACCGCCATTATGGATGCGAAGCGGTCAAAGCTTTATGCTTCGTTCTTCCTCATATCACGTGATAAAACAACTTTGCAGCTGTAAAAATCAATGAAGCTTTTGGGAAAAGAATTTGAAAGGCCTCACAGATAAGGTATGTAGCTCGTAAGGCTTTTTTGTAACCTCATGAACTTGAATCAAAAGGTATTTACTGTAGAACACCAGTAACTATTAAGCGCCATATGGGACAATATTGTTTTTCAATTTATATTATTTTTAATAAATACATTGGACTATGACAAATATAGTCAATATATGAAAGGCTATGACAAATATATTAACAGTTATGACAAATAAATGAAAGGCTATAACAAATACATGAAAGGCTATGACAAATATATTAACGGCTGTAACAAATATATTAACCGCTATGAAAAATATATTAACGGCTACCACGAAAAAATATTTACGGCTATGACGAATTATTTACGGCTAATTTAAGGCTACGATGAAAAATATTTACGGGTTAGCGTACTGTTGTGAAAATATAAACGGCTGACTAGACAGCTACGAAGCGGCTTCTGCTATTGCGCCTGCTGTGTTTCATGTGATTGGAGAGGTAAAGTGACACATGCTCTTGAGGATCGCCCTCTAGTTTTAGTGGGAATTTGCCGGCCCAAAATAGCGAACATGAATCGTGTTTCAACACCTGCCAGTTTGGATAGCCTAGTAAGTAATGGTAATAGGACTGAGTGGAGTCCAATTCGGTCTGTAATCATACAAGTGATAACAAAATCGGACGACCGCTCAGCTGATTAGAAATAACCTTTAGGAGAAATGAAATAAATGTTTATGTTTGTTTTAAACATTTTGTGTCGTAATTATTTGTTGGGTACGAAACCACCAGAGGGTTGGGTACGACTAATCAAAAGTGGGTACGAAACGTCTGAGCCTGGGTACCAATCGTCTGGCATCGCGTGTTGATCTCGCGGGTTCATCGCGGGTGGAGTGATGACTCAAAATATCTGAACGGTCGGTTGCACTAATTAAAATCAAATATTGCTGTGGTGTTGTTACCGATTACACGACAAGAAATGGTAATGCATGACATCCGCGGTGAGTTACATGAACCAGAATTCGAGTTTATATCGGGGTAAATTTTAATCAAGGAGAAACGAAGTTTAGTTCGAGTTAGCGGGGAATTCTAGCCTGTTCCAGGCTCTCGGTCAGTGGGGACGATCGAAAAAGCGGGCGCGGGACGAGCGGAATCTGGCCGGGTAAAAAGAAATTAGATCCCGCTCGTCAAGCACCCGCTTTTTCGATCGTCCCCACTGACTGAGAGCCTGGAACAGGCTAGGGGAATTCGAGTTACCCGAGTTCGAGTTAACCGAGTTAAAATGACTGAAAAGTGAAGTCAAATCCAAGGGAAATGGGAGTTAGTTCGAGTTAGCGTGGGAGTTCGAGTTATCCGAGTTCAAGTCTGTATTTATTTTTTTGTCTTGGATAAGGTCAGGTCCAGTTTACCTCTGTCTTCTCCCAAAGACTGGATACTAGTCCGAAGATGTCCATATGGAGGGGAGATGGCGAAGATTTTCTTCCAAAACTTGTAGTGTTTGATCTAGGTGAGTGTGTTGCTGGTTAGCGTATTTACGAATTTGCTTTAGAAATATTCAGTGGAGCCCAATAATGAAAAACTGCAGCATTATCATATTGAAGCTGTCGTAAACATGCTTGCACGTGTGTTCAGTTTGAAAAATCAACTTAGCCATAAATTTATTAAAGGAACTATGGCAAGATCATTGATGGAAATGTTGACGTCTTTAGGCCTTAAGGCTTTAATTTCAGGCTTTTTTTTGCTCTCCTATGACTATTACTGACCTGGGCTAAAGACCCACTGAGTGTTTAATCGGCAGGTATCTTTTGCAGGTTGCAGGTTGCAGGTTGCAGGTTGAAACGACGTGTTTATTCGAGTTAAAGTCGAATAAACCCCAGTATAAAGGCTAACCGCAAGCAACCTAAGCTAATTTAGGCTAACCGGAGTGCTATTCAGGCTAACCGAAGTGCTAAGTAGACTAACTCAGACTTAAAAGTCCATTTTTCAACCTGCAACCTGCAACCTGCAACCTGCAAAAGATACCTGCCCGTGTTTAATTAGTTTTTTGTTCGAAGATACAAGCTTGCATAATTATCTCTATTATGCATTTGACTTATTTTGTTCTATCAGTGTCAAGCCCGAGGGGGAGGGTCGGGCATAGGGTGGGGATTTTGACATTTTCTAAAAAAGGTATCAAAATCTAAACCCCCGGGCAAAAACGAATTGTCAAAATTAGCAGAAACAAATGTTTTACTTCTCTTCTACTATATAAAATTGAAAGATCAAATGCATGATGTCGATCAAAATCCCCACCCTGGGGATATACGCCACAGTCAAATTCCCGTGGGTTGCCCGACCCCCCCCCCCCCCCCTCCCTCGGGTTTGACAGTGATAGGTGCATAATACTAGTTTGCTGTTATAGAGAAGCTTTATTTTTACATACAGCAACATTTACTGTTGCATTTTGTATGAATGACATGGTTTCAATCAATTACTCCCCTCCTGCCTTCAGAAATTCTGGCTCAAAACAGTTTCCAGCACTTTCCAAGACATAGATTTTGATAGGTCATTATAACCACTCTATATCGGTTGATGCCAAAATCATGGTATCAAAAAAACTGCCCAATCATTGGTGAACATGTTGCTGTCAAATTTGGCACAATAGGTTACCATAGCAACAATATGACCTGCTAAAAATACCCTTAATTTTAGCTTTAAACGCTTATAACTCAAAAATGAGCTTGGTGGCCCTTATTTTTTATTATCGAATTGTGATAAGCACGATAAGATGCAACTTTTTGCAAAGTTTACAAAAATTCTATGGAGTGGGTTCAGAGCCACCTTAAATTCTATAACTCAGAATAAGTCCTGGTAAAATCTGGGACTCCATGCATGCTAGCTTTAGAGACTGTCAAATAGCCAAACTAAATCTTGTGACTCTGTGTTTCTTAAACAGATTTTACATTGTGGCCTTTTTGGGCAGATACTCATTTGTCCCCTCCATTTTCAAAGAAAAGGTGAATATTTGGCTCTGTGTCTTTGTATTTGAGTTCCTATTTGCAATAAATATAGAATATTACCAGGTGGCAAAAATATATTTTCGAGTGGGAAAAACAAGATCTCATGAGTGTGCACAGTGAACTACAGAAGTGAATCAAAAGCACAAAACGTATGTGAACTGCAGCTCGGTGGCTGAAATATCTTGAATATCTCTCCTTTGGTTTACTTTGAGGAAAGTCCTTGAATAGTTTTAAGCCACATGAAATTTCTTTCTTCCTCGGGTTTGCATTTTTGGCATGCATTTTCATGCTCCTCGGTGAACGATTTTATGTCGGCTTCAGTGAATTTAACTTCCCTATCACTGACAACCTTTCAACCGGTGTTTGGCAAAGTTTGGCAACCATGCAATGCAATGGCCCAAAATGATGTCGTCAATATCCTCATTAGTGAGGATATGAAAAAGATGCCACTAAAGTCCCGGGTGGAGGTAAGTATGAATTTTACAAGTGGTGTATTTTCCAGTAAAGCACTCATGTCTATATAATAATGTCAAATATTAGTGACTGTATTGATTTGTGCATATTGGTTTATAAAATGAATTATGTGTTTTAATTGAAAGCAATGGTTCAGTGCAGGATAGAAGTGGATACAAGATAAAACTATATGATGATACGCTGGAAATCCTGAGGTTTCTCAAGTCGAAAGGAATATGCTTGGCAGCAGCTTCCAGGCAAGTTTTAAAAGTTAAATTACAATTAGCACTTACTCTCAGAGACATGGTGTACCTGACTTTACAAAGATCTTTGGTGTCCCTCTTTGTTTTTGTATGCAGTTATTGTTAGTAAGTTAAATATAGACTGCTTATAGTCCTCAATGTTTCCACTGGTACATCAAGATTGTACAGTAGCCACGATCTTGGTTTTATTTAGTAAACACAATCTGGGGATTGTACCAATGAATTGGCTCCTGACCTGATGCCTGTAGTATCCTCTTGGTAGATTTTGTTACTTTGCACAGGTTGTGCTTGCATTATGAGAGTAAGAAAAATGCATGCAATCTCGTGTACGACCACATTTTCAAACACGGAGAAGAGAGTTGAAAATACGACTTGTAGCAGAGTATTTTTGACGAACTTTGAGATGTTTGGAAATTTGGTCAAACATTGTCTTGATATATTTTTTTATTAATCAAAACTAAAACTAAGTAGAAAACGAAGAAATAAAATTGTAAAATTTATGCTAATGAGATATCCAATATATCCAAACGCTATATATAGCAGTCATGAATTCCTTTAATTCATGAATTCGTTTAAAAAAACGTCTGCATACAAGCCAAGTGGCCCATCAGGCCGGAACTTATCCTGGCTTCAGTAGCATGAAGCAACTAGGAATATTACTACTCCCCCCTGGATGGGATGCTAGTCCATCGCATGGCTACCCCCAGTATTAAATCTGCTGGTACCCATGTACATACACCTGGGTGGCAAGAGGTACTGTGAGAGTATGTTGTCTTGCCCAAGAACACTAACACAATGTCCCTGGACAGGGCTCAAACCCGGACTGCTTAATCTACTTGATCCACTGCACCTCTGCAAAATGTACAGTAATGAGTCTCTGTTTAAACTTTTTGAATTATTGATGGATTTGTGAAGAATACATAAAAAGTAGGGGACTGTAGTGTAAGTGGTCCAGGTGTAATTGAATAATTTATTGTGATTTGCAATTTATTTATTAATTATATTATTTAGTAGAAACTGTTATAAAATATGGGTTTGGTGATAATAATAATAATAATAATAATAATAATAATAATAATAATAATAATAATTATAATAATAATTAAGTTAGGGCAATGGAAATCTCTCTTCTGACCTATTCAATTTCAGTCAAAACACAGAGGGCTGGTGATTAGGTATCAATCATTATTAAATTAAACAGTCAGCTATGTTCTCTTGATAAAAGAAAAACTGAAGAATACCAGTATTTCAAAGAAACAAAGTTAGTTCTCTCTGTGCAACCCTAGCCTGCAACCCCCCTTGCAGGGAGGGCCGAGATCTAGTCTTACTATAGTACCAGTTATTCACTCCTGTACAAGCCGCCCATATTCACCCTGCTCCATGTCCCCAAAGGGTTCCTTCACGTTTACGAGTGGGCGCTTTCGTGGTCTATGGCATCTCTAAGCTAAGGCGTTCTAAAATCAAAAGCTAAAGGAAGAAACAGAAGCGAAAATTATTTTCTTACTAACCTTGGCGCACGAGCGGTGGAATTCACATCTTGCACAAGGATATTTCCCATCAGTAGCAAAATTGGAGACTCCTTTGTAATTGATACAGCTCTTTTTTTAAAGTAAATTGAGCCTTCACTTGGTCAATCAATGCATCATTATTTTGACACGTTTCCTGTAGTTAACTCATTAAACTGGAAGAACGTCTAAAGTATATTTTCCTTCATTTCTCAAATCGAAAATTTCAGTAAGTGAAGCGCACATTTTGAGTTTGTTTCCAGCGAGTTTTCAACATTTTTCGCTGAAATTTGGAGAGAATGTTGCCCAATAATTAGCCAAAAAACCCTGTCTGGGAATTTTTATTTTTGGTTTATTTCAAAAGTTAGGACTATTTTAGTAAAAAGAATTCATGTTTTACCGAGACTTAAAGTTTAACTGCGTGTCAAAAACAAACCAGACAAGTAATCAAAATTCCCCAACACAGCTTTTTTAGAGAAAGGTGTCAAGAAGACATGGCGATGTTGATCATGTCCTCCCGCTCAAATCTGGCTGGAAACGAACTTGATTAGTGAACCTCTATACTTTCGGAAATAGGGCACTATATTCGGAAAACCTTAACTATTTTTATTTTAAAGAATATACCCTCGTGATCTACAATTTATTATTAAGCTTTCAGAAAATATATACTTCAGTGGGGTTTGCGTGAAATGTCTGACCGTAAACCCACGCGAACAAATTATGGTCATTTGGGGTTACTGATCCTTAAACTACCTCATTAAGTTTTAAATTTCTGTACCACTAAACACTGGCAGGTGACAAAAATGCTGTTGTGCTGCAGGACTGAAGATCCCCCTGCTGCTCAGGAGCTTATGAGAGTTCTAGACATTGACAAGTACTTCTCATATAAAGAGATATATCCTGGGTCAAAGGTGACTCATTTTAGAAAGTAAGTGGGTCTTGCAAAATAGAGTAGATCATCTAGTAAGTAAAATAAATAAAATTATTTATCTATTTTTTTATATAGGCATGAGCGAGCATAGCTTCAAAACTAGATACAATAATCACAAGCATTTAAGCATTTTAAACATTGCAAGCATTCGCATGACACTGCCCTATATAAATGCATCTGGGACCTGAAAGACAATAACACTGATTTATCAATCAAGTGGTCTATAATAAATTTGTCAATTCTGTCTTTTTTAACAGCCCAATAAAAAATAATGGATAATATGTCTAAAACTTTTCTGTGTTTCTATGGAGGTATAAAAATATGATTTTTAACCAATCAGCATGCATATTTCCTCTCAATACGACAAGGAATCTGTTGGGTCTAATTTACGACGCACTTTTCAGTAAAATAGGCACATCCTCGAATGTAGACCAGACTCAAAAAAATGTGGAAATCAGGCTCAAGAACAATGCGAGCCTTTTACAGTCTTACTATTGAACTATGTCCAGTTAAGAATGTGGATAAGAATTTAAATACATTTAGCAAATGGTAAACGCCTTGGTGTACACTATTGAGTTATGGATGCACACAGGAGGTTGCTAAAAGAAGTGTAAGAGTCAACTCTAGCTTCTTGAGAGCTTAGCAAACCTCTCAAGTGCATCCATAGACAAGGAAAAAACCTATACATCCCCAGGGGGGGACTCTCAAAGTGGATGGTGATGGCTCTGATGGCAGATAGTGATGCTTGTGTGCTTTTTATGGGTGGAAAAGTTATTGGGTTTGGTTACTGCGTGAGCTCTTGGGACAAATTTTCAAATTAAGCTGTAATTAAACAGTACCTGATTGTCAAGAAGGACCATAATAATTATTTACCAGTGTTTATTTGTCACTTTATCTTCAAGGTTTACTCAGGCAAGTGGAATCCCATACTCCAGCATGCTTTTCTTTGACGATGAAGAGAGAAACATTCATGAGATTAGCAGACTTGGTAAACTAATTCAGTTCTACAATTAATAGCTGATGTACAGTGGAACCTCGATATAACGAAGGACCAAGGGACTGGCAAAATATGTTCGCTATAACAAGGTTTCCTTGTATCAAGGTTCTTTTCCATATATTTTACTATTACTGGGGCCAGGAAAATCATTCGTTATACCGAGGACTTCGTTATATAGAGGTTCGTTAAATCAAAGTTCCACTGTAGTTGAGTATTGGTGAGAATACAGTTTGAGTATTATTCATTTTCCATTAATGCCATTAAACATACTTCCATGTCTGTCACCACTCGTCATTCTAATTCTCGTTTCGTTTGTTTTGGTTTGAAAGAAAGCTCAATAATAACATCTAAGAGGTGACAATTGTATCAATCAAGAAAGACATCAACATCTCTCACCCCCCCCCCCTCCCTTTTCTGGACACACCCCTGTGGATAACTCATTGATTTACTTTGGGTGAGGAATCTATCATCAAGGCTTGTTACTGGGATGGGGAATTTGGCACTGTATAAAATAAATCATGGAGGTTATGGAGGGAAGGTGGTGCACTTGTTAAACAAATTGCCACAAAGTCATGATGAAGCTAGAAGAAACGGAGAAAACAGCAAGGGAAAACCCTGTTCTTTTTTGTTGCAACTTGAAAATGGAGCCTTGATCAAACTCAAATGTGTAGAAGTTTTGCCTGTGAAATTCTAGTCCTCTTAATGATGGGACAGTGGAAGTTCAATCAGGGTGGTGGGAAGGTGATTTCCTCTAGTATTTTTTTTCATGCTAATATGACCCTAAGGTGGGACACTTGAACATCATTTTTGCCTGAGGAATGGAAATATGAACATTCAAAGCTTCAAAAGTTTGCAGGATTGGGGTTTGTCTTGCTGAGGGAATGTTGAAGTTTCACATTTATGGGCAAATAAGATTTTATAGACTTTGAGATCCGGGAGAACAGTTGCATATAAGGCACGACCAGCTCTGGCATTTATAGGAAGAAACCTTTTCCATGATCAAACAACACGAAATGATCACACCACGTTACTGGTATATTTTAACTTGACAGAAGGGCTGTGAATTTTGCATGTGTGTCATAACTGTGGAACAGATCAAACTAAAAGCTACTGTTTAGTGGCCAATAATGTATGTACATGTATACATATGACCCGTAACATTTTCCTTTTTGAAACTTCAGAAGTTTCACTTTGGAAAAACTGGACCTGTCGAACGTTTAGCAGTAAGATACCGTAAATGCTCTATTAAGCCTCCCCTGAAATAAGCCCCCTTTAAGCCCCCTCCCCTCCCCCCTCATTCCACACAGTCAAGTGAATAAATGATAGACTGTACTTACCATTTATAATTTTTGTACTTCATAAATTTCAAGGTTCCCACATGTGAGTAAAAATGTTAAAAATAAAATGAATATGTATAATATCACTCAAATCTCCATATTAGACAGTCATTGGCCTGGTCCAAAACAGGAAGTAGGTAAGCGTAATCCTAGTCTGTTTCTTCCTCTTTTTTGATACCAGTAATGCATTTCCCTCGGAATTAAATAAGTCCCCCTCTCAAATAAGGCCCCTCTCTCATAAGCCCCCCTCTCATAAGCCCCCCTCTCATAAGCCCCCCTCTCATAAGCCCCCTCAAAAGTGCTTAAAGTAAATAAGTCTCCCTGGGGGCTTAAAAGGGGATTTACGGTGTCTAAAAATAGCAAGATATCAATTTAGAGAGGTTGGTGTCAGAAGTTACCACTGGTGACCAAAATAATCCTGAAAACTGATACCCATTCTTCATAAAACCTCAAGTTTCTTTATCTTTTATGGATCCTGTTTGCTATCCAAACAGATGTTTGAGCTGTATTTTGAAGAATCTTGACACTTATGTCACCATTCCCTAAAATATTCATTACCAACAAGATCTGCATGCTTTTTTTCAGGTGTAACTTGTGTTTTGGTGAGAAGTGGACTGAAGCACACTGTCTTACAGAATGGACTGGAGCAATTTGCTGCAAGGCACGAGCAAAAAAAGTAAATATTAAAAAAAAACCATCGGATTCCCCAAGTGACATAGATTCTCTTTCACATGATAGCAAAAGGGATGCAGGAACTCATAGCTAAATCAATATTATTTGTGGTGACTGGGTAAATGGGAATGACCTTCATGAAAGGAGTCTTTGAGAAAGGAGCCTTGGAACCCAAAATTGTGAAATCATCCTTAAGGAAAGTCCCAATATCAAGAGGAACCTGATTTCAACAAATCGTATTGCATGCCTGAGAAAATTACTTCATTGTGATTGGCAATTTATCGTTATTTCTTAATTTGCACTTTAGTGCAAATTAACGCATGTGGGTTTGCAATTTTCTAAGTCATATACTAAATTAGTAATTGTATGAAAGCTCAAGTAATTAAGGATTTACACTACTTGTGATATTTGAAAATTGTTTCAAATTGCACACGCCTAAAGGCTCTACAATTTTGAGAGAATTCTCAGATATCACTCGTAGTATAAATTGTTCTTTGCACTCATGTTCATATGATTACCTGTACTAAATCAAAAGTTCTTGTCTTGTAGTAGGAGATCCAGATGTGCTCATTTGTATGCATCACCAAATAAAAAATCTTAAACATTTTCTGTCATTATTTATTAGTAATAACACAATTTCAGATTTCTACATCAGAAATTATATTTTTGTAAATTATATTATATTTATGCCTTTGTTACTTGCATCATGTCGTTCAGTAGAATATCCAGTCATTAAAAAATTGAATCAAATGATTATGATGATTGGTCAGGATACCTTGGCATCTGCTGTAGTAGAATTCCATAGTTTTAGCAAATATCCACACCTCCCCGACTGAGGGGATTGTTTTTCCAAGACACTCCCCTCCCATTCCTCTGGAAATTCCAATAAAGTTCATACATTTCTATAAGTGTTTTGGTCTTAGAGAACCCCCAACCCCCAGGATATTTCATTCCATTTTGTGGCAGAGTATGGATATTTTCTGGAGCTGCACAATGTAACAATCAACTGAGCTGGAAAAATTAAAAATATTTAAACTACTTGTACCTCTGAAGTTCCATAATGTGTTTCTGTGTCTTTGATTAACGCACAAACTCTGCCCAATTAATGGTTACATTTGTCACTGCTGTTAATAATCTCGGCAGACCTCTCAGTTAACAGAAATTCATTTGAACAGATTCAAAAGGTGATATTTTTGGGTTTTGATTTTCATCCACTGTGTTTGTTTCTGTCTTTCTTTCTTTTTTTTAAATCTTTGGTGATTGAACTTTATATCATAATTATGATTGATGGCTGCAAAGAAAGCCTTGATTGATTTTTGCTTGACGACGAAAAATATTCAGTAGCTATTTTTTTTTGGCCAACTACCTGCTTCTGCTATGTTATAATAAATAATAACCACTATAAGTTAATTTATTCAAATGAGCATCGCCCTAAGTTTTTTTTTTTTTTTTTTTTCCTTATTATTTTTTTTAATTCAATATGGTTAATTCTCTCCCTTACAATAAAAAACGCTTACCCTACTTATATTACTTACAATGCAGTACTTACATTGCTTACAATACAGTACGATCACTTACGCTACTAGCAATACAAATACTTACAATACTTACAGTACAGCATCGCCCTAAGTTTTAATATTCCAGAATGCTTGTTTGAAGTGTGTATCTTAATTGGTCACGCAACACCTGTTTTCTACTGTTGCAAATTTATCACAATATAATGGTGGTAATTGGAAGGATAAAATATACATATATCAAAAGACAACTAATTAAATAAACTATGTAATACTTTAGAAAACCATAGGTTTTAAATATAACAATAAGATTGTCCGTCCATAAAACATTATGTGTTCTCGCACAATAGGATGTCCTTTATTTAGATGTTATACAGTTCTACGCCGTATTTCAGTTTCCAGTCGCCCCAGATGATCACTCCCTTCCTTGACAAACTGATGACCTCGTCTAGAACCTTTTCAGCAGCCTTAGTATACACCTGCTTGTAGCTATCGGTCTTGCGTGACAAACATTCAAACCACGTGACAAACCCATGTTGTTGACAATAACTGTCCATTTCCTCTTTGATTTTCGCCACTTCTCCCAAACACTCGTTTAGATTCGAATTGTTGATCATGACAAGAACCACTGGAACCTTAAAGCCATTCCGTCCTGTGCTAGGATTTGCGCTCTGTATTAATTTAAAATATTGAAGCGCGGAGGAAAGTGAAGATGGTTTGTCGACATCAAAAAACACCAGCGCCCCATCACACGCTTTGAAGAGGTTACACTTGCGACCGCAAAGAAAAAGAAATCTGTCAATAGGCGCAAGTTCCCAAAACTGAATCTTTAGAGTATACTCTTGTAAGTTTGTTCGACTTTTCCATGATATCTCTTCTCGATGCAACCACGGAGTACAGAAGGCCTTTGGGGAAGATACCCTTTCTTTCCACTTTGGATCACCGGCAATAATTATTTTCAGATGCAGTTCGTCTCCGTTTTCCAAGATGTTTTTCTTGAACGATTTTAACTGGATTACCTTTCCAAGTCGACTCAAACGATCTTTGTTTTCTTCTTCGGGTTTCTCGTAGAAAGCGTGAGGTACGTTCATGTTGTTTATAAAAACACTCTCAAGGAAGTTTAAAGTAGACAAATTAACCTTCCTACTCGCCAGCTATTGTCTGCTCTTGTGTTCTGTGGTAACCGTCGGCTTTGCTGTATTAATTAAACTTCAAATGGTCTCTATACCCTCAGCGACAAATACTGAATTTAGAACAACTTGTTGAGGTATAAATGTGGCCGAGATTTGATGACTTGGCAATTGATATTTTCATTTTCTTGTCAAACCGAAAGTTATGAAAGATTTCCTTTTCAGGATAGTGTACAATTCAGCGTGTAGGAGCTTGCTATCTTGTTCTCATTTCGTGCAGCTTCTTGTCCTTCAAGTTCAATCCAACTGTACAGTTGTATGTAGTGCCCCCTTTATTAAGGTGCCCTGTTTGAGTCACATGAAACTACATGAGTCTTGTCTTGTGATAAACAAGTCACTTTATCACATGAGTCAGTTAGAAGCATAGCGATAAAAACTGAAGGACTCATGACTCGTCGAAACAATAGTTGACTTGATTTATGCTAGATCAGTTTCATGATCTGGGATCCGTGACGAAGCGAAATGTTTTCGAATTCAATTAACGAGAGGATGAATTCGAGGACAACCAGCGTCCAGGTGTCACACCAGTCACCTACACGCTCCGTCACGGCTGTCAAAATTGAAAGGACCTCTCATTTAGTTTTCAACCTTTCATAAACGTTATATAATGGCTATAAGACTGAGTGGAGTCTAATTCGGTCTGCATTCATACGAGCGCGGACAATCGGCCACTTTGCGGGAGTCCTTAGTTCGATCACGAGTATGACAAAGTGGCTAAATAGATTTTCACCTATAATCGAACAACTGTGATCTCTCACAGCGTGGAACTTTGGGCAAAATATTTTTCGTAGGACTGAAATTTTCCCTGAGAAAAAATTCTATTAGCCGGCTGCAAGGAATTTTTAACTCTAAGACTATTTCAGTCAGCCAGTACCACCATTACCGGTATTTGTCTACTAACTTATAAATACTTTCTGTACACTATGTGTCGTTTTCGCTTGCCCTACCCCTTTTCCTGCGTAGGCCTGCAACACGAGCTATATAGTGAATTTTACTTCCCGAGAATTGCAATGTTTCCCTCGACTTTGTCTCGGGAAACATTGAGATTCGAGGGAAACAAAATTCATTGTTCCCCAAGGGACCAGTCATTAAGTGATTTGTTTTGAAAAACGTGCTGAGATTCGAGGGACAACATCAGCCTACAACTGCACGCTCTGATCACATGCAACAGCGGTTAACTTTTCGCTGGTAACAGTAAACTGGCATTTGGCGGTAAACAGTTTCAGTGTAAGATGTCATGTGACCATGAACTAGCCAATGAATTTCCTCGTGGACGGTCACGTGCACGTGGAGCTGTAGTTAAACAATTAATGCGAAAGGTTCAGTGGCTCAATGACTTCTTTTATAGTTCAGCTGAACGGGGACTCTTTAGATGACAGCTAAAAGGCTCCTTTTTACTCATGAGAGCAGGTCTTTTCGTGTCTGTTCTCATGGGCAAAAAGCTGAAGAGGGGTGCATGAAACAGGGAGCGAATGGAATTACAGGGTCAGAAGAATTACTTGGCTTCTAGATTTTTTCGCCAACGATGATAAGGCTGCCACAGTAAACAAGGAAGTTGATGCCTTTTTTGACTAGCAAGTGAAGGAATTGGAGCATTTACGAGCAGACCTTAAGCGTGAAGTTTTTATTCAAGAGCAAGGTAAAGCCTCACAGCTTAGTAAGCAATGAGAAAAGTTCTCATTATATGGGATGCAGTTGAAATGAAAGCTCAGTTTTATTGGCGGATGGCTTTTCTGACAAAGAGCTCTAACAAAGATACCACTCCTAGATCTCTGACAAAAAGTTCTCAGACATAGAGGTCTCAACCAAAAATGAGATACATATTTAAAAAAAAAGTCTTAATGCGATGATAGCTCGTGAGAGCCGGGGAGAACTCTTCTCTTGTTTGTTCTCATGAGCAAAAAAGCCGAAGAGGGACGGGAGGCTGAGGGGTGATATTTGATTTTTTGAGGCACCAAGCACCTCTCGGAAAGCTTAACAGGATTGGCCGAGAAAGCAAATACAACAGAGACAATGAACCCACTAGTCCTAAGACAATAAAGATGGGTGAAACGGGGCGAATGAAATTACAGGTTCAGAAGAGATACTTGGCTTCGGGCTACCACGTATAGGTTGTTAACAAAAAGCTTGTGTGACAAAAATGAAATACATATTTTTTTAAAAATGCATATGATGATGGGTGTCACGCTGACGGAAGAGTGCGAGAAGAGGAACGGGAGCCTGACGATGAGGAAGGGGGGAGGGGAGGGTTCGGTGGTGAAAAGCTGAGGGATGTTGCACATTTCAGTCCTTGTCTTGAAGTGTCCCTTGAATCTTTGTACAAAACACGCAACCAGAATGCGCACAGGAATTGCGTAAATCAGGGATGACAACGAGACGTCTAGCGTCTTCCAGGCGTTCAGTTACTACGATTATCAGTTGAGTAAGGCGAGACGAAAGTTTGTTGAAAAGTTTCAACGTTCAAATTTTGATGTTACCACGGGCAACTTTCCTTGTTTCCAATGGTAACAATGTCGTCGCCTGCAATTTCGCGCGCTTTGCTGTCATTGACGTCAAACTCGACGAGTCGCCACTGGAGACGGAGCCAGTTGTCCGTGACAACAACAAAATTTGAACATCAAAACTTTTCAACGAACTTTCGTCCCGCCTTATAAGGGCCTCTTCATATGAGCCCGGTCAACCGGGCTGGCTCGGTTTCCGAGATCTCGCCTCGCCACTCTTTCCTTCGTTAAAATTTCGATGTGTTCATATGAGAGGCCGAGCTGGCCCGGTTACCGAGATCTCGGTTTTTGCGACCGAGATCTCGGTAACCGGGATGAAAATTTTCCCATATGAACACTCCAGCCCGGGTGACCGGGACGAAACTTTTTTGACAAAATAGCTTCGCTTTCGCATCATAGCGGCCAAAATGGCATACTTTTTGCAGTCTATGTATTTCCACTTCAAAAGTATGCATATTAGCTTTATTAGTAAAGTTACAAGAGTCCACAAAGCTACGACAATCGCGAACGATACAAGTTTATGTTTCACTATTTTGGTTTTGTTTCTTGAATTTCATCCCGGTCGACCGGGCTGAAATTTCCCATATGAACAGACAACAAAATTCGTCCCGGTAACCGAGCCAGCCCGGTTACCAGGCTCATATGAAGAGGCCCTTACTCAACTGATAATCGTAGTAGTTGGGGCGCAATTCGAAAAACGCGCCGTTTTCCGCGCTGCGCCCCAACTAACTACACGCCTGGAAGAGGCTACGGGAAGTCTGGCCACTGCAAACCCGCTAAAATCACGAAACTGCAAGATGAAAACAAAAAAGCTTAACGCCATATCCTAGGGAATTTCAGGTAAATTGTGAACATTTTTAAATGTTCAAAAGACATGTTTATGTGAATCTGAACATTTTCCAGATCTGCCAAAATTCTCTCTCTAAAAAAAAAAGAGTATTGCGCGGAAACTCTGGTTCCGTGATCAGAAACCAGTCATGTCTCATGGTGCTGACTGAAAATGTTTAAATCCACACATTTCTTTTCTTAATTAACAAAACAAAAACACATGTACACTGTAAAACACATCTGTCTGTCATGGAATATGGTGTTCTATTTTGAAGAAAATGAAAAGAAATGAGATAGAAGCAGACTTTGTAAAACCGATCCCTCTTCTCGACCCCTGTTACGGTAACGCATCCATATACGGTAATCCTTGATGTTGAAGGATAGCTAAGGATTATCTTAATTCTTGCACGATTACAGACAAGAAATTCAAAAACTGGGGATATCTACGGACTGTTATAACCCTGCCTTTAAAGATCTAGACATTCTATCTTTAGTTGTCTAAGTTGTTAACGTAGGGTTTTGTTTATTCTCCGCAATTTTAGTTTATGTAAAGGAAGGATTTGCCAGAAATGGGAAATCTTCTTTCGAGCACTTGACGAATTTCCGATTCTTCAGGGGCACCCAACGAGCAAATTAAGTAAAAAATCCTTTAAGGGATATTTCTAGGCTCCTTGTAATGTTTAAATACTGTTTAAAGAGTTGTTTTGATCAGCTAGAAAAATTCGATCTGTTCGGATTTCTTAGCTGAAAATTGAAGTGCCCGAAAATGTTAGGAAATTAACTGGATATTGCTAGCTGAACGTTACCTTCGAAGAACTTCTCCGCGAACTATTTGCTTATCCGAAAATGCTAGGCGACCTTATTGAGAGCCAAAAATTGCAAAAATATCCATTCCGAAAATCTAAGGGACTATTTTCCCGTGGATTTATCCTGGTTTCGAATCTTTTAGCTGATGTTTTAGTTAAGAAATCAGTAGCTCTTTGTCAATGCATTATCCGAAAGTCTAAGAACGAGTGGACTCTCCCGAACAGACATTTCATCGAAGTTTCTCGTTGGGTGCCCCTGATTCTTCTATCAGTTTTAGATTAGACTGTCTACCATCAACTGTTTAGTTTTATCTAACACAACAGTATCAGTTTCTTTGGAGTTCAATATGTTATATTTGGCAGGTCAGTCATCAGATCAGATTTATAGTAAGGTAGCCAATCGCTTTGAATCAAACTTTTTTTAGCTGTTTAGTATGTTTACGCCTGCATCGAAATTATATTTCATTCGAAAAGAAAAACAATTATCAACACGATACGGATAAAAATTTAATATTGCTCCCCATTTTTAAAATAGTTTTGTTTTTACCGTTGAAGCAAATATACTTTCGAAATTTTAATTCGAAAATGAAATGAGAAATTATTTTGTGACGGGTATAAACAATATTGTCAACTTATAGATCTCACGCGATAAACAAGCAGTTTACTTTACAAACACCAAGCAGTTAACAGGTTTCTGTCAGACATCTCGAAATCAAACTGCTGAACAGAGAAGTACATGTATCAAATCTTGTGATTGTTCCAAAACCGCGAAGTGTAATTTGACACTGGTCAGGAAGTTATAGAATTGACAATTTGGCGTGCATTCAGTATAGTTTCCGCACAGGAAGTTGAAACCGGAATGTTACCGCTTTGGGTTTCGTTGTTTGAAGATGCTTTGGACGAGGCAATCGACCGCTTTGGTCATTACACCTGTGTAACCCTCTCCCTCTCTTGAAACAAGCTGAAACCAGCCAACGAATCCATTTCTAGCGCAAAACTCGTCCAGCAACACTCTGCTTTCGATTAGTTTCCCGGCGCCGATCCAGTCAACAGGCTTACCTCGTTTAGACGTAGGAATGTTCTCTATGACAAGGACCATAGGTACATTGGCGTCTTTTGGATTAGCTTCTTTGATTTTCTCGCTCCACTTTAATATACTACCAAGAGGAGAAGGGCTTTTTGGTCCCCAAAACACTAGAGCCCCGACACAATTCCGACAAAAAACGCTGGTCATCTTGAGAAATCGCTCGTGTTCGGCAACGTCCCAAAACTGAAGTTTGACAGTGTAGTCTTCCTTCGTTGATTTGTCACTCCAGTTGATGAAATTCAAGTAAAAGTCGACTCCGATCGTCGGCTTCTGGTAAAAGCTCAGCGGTCGATGTTGTATATAATCGGAGACAAAGCCCCCCTTTTTGCCAAAGCCTGTATAATCGCCAACACACATAATCTTGAAAGTGAAGTCCGTCTCTTTCGATTTGACTTCTTGGAAGATTTCTTCGTCCCTTCTCACAAACGCCGCATCGCTTGCCATTTCCGATTCCATTTCGCGGCTCGTAAAACTTTCACTTCTCTGCACTTCAGCATTTGACATTGTGTCTAACTTCTTGCGATCTGTATCGAGCAGCGATGTCGCAGATATTTTCTTGTACCTCCGAGAAATCTGATCGAACGAGAGTGCGTCATGGCTTAACTCACGTCTTTCATCAAGACCTTTCCAAATCCTCCTTATATCGCCATAAAAGTCAATCAATGCCGACTTACGTAAGATATTTGGTTTCAGTCAAAACATTTTCGCGTGCGCGGGTAAGAAACCTATCAAATGCTAAACAACCCAGTTCAATGCAGCCAAACACGTAGTATTGCACTGGAAATGTTGTGAAACAAATGCGGCGAAACTCTTCAAACGTAAATACTAAATATTTAATTTCCACTGCCGGTGAATATGGAACGCGTCCAAGAGCGAATATTTTTGAACACGTATGGGTTGCCAAGAAACACCGCCCTTCCTCTTCTCTTTATTCGGTTTTTAAATATTTTGTGGGTAAAAATAAAATTTAATCGAAAAAATCGCTGGATCCCTTTTCTTTTACGAATCAATTATACTTAAAATGTCATATTTTTCTTTCGTTTTTTTTTAATAATTAGTTTGTTGGCTAAGTTTGCTTAATATATTTTTCAAGTCTCCTGTAGGAAATATTTACACAAAATGTAACAGGTACAATGAAAATAAGAAAATGTTTATATTAAAACATATATCTGATAAATATACCAGTCGTTTATCAAATAAGTCTGGGATACGTCAGTTACGAAACTGATGACTAATCATTGTCGATATTTCGCCCAGATGGATTTTTAAATAGAACTTCAAATAAAAATTCCCAAGGCTTATCGCATATGTGCGTATCAAATTGACACTTCGTTGTCACAAGGTCTGAATATTTTTCCCGCTCATTTGTTAAAATTGGCATATAGCCTTTATGGCAATATTTAACAGGGACTTGGTATCACAGAAAAATCACTTCAGTTATTTACTTATTCATGCCAAGCAAATATTTCTTAGAAACCAGTGGGTTTTTTTTCAAATAGCAAAATCAAAATAGGATTTTATGTTTATTTGTAATACGCACCAATGTCTGCCTATAAATATATGGGTTTCCTATTTTCATTTTCTATATCTTGGCGACCAGAAAAATTCGCCGTAAACGACATGACCTCTTGACTAATTCTGTTATACATGATTCACTATTTCATATGGCTTTTTATCTCTCTGACAATCTTAAATAATCCTTATTTAAACAATACTCACCATGGAAATTAAGGATACCACTTACATGTAATGTTTTTTTTTTTTCACTTTTCAGAACTTTTCCAACCCACCGCCGGTGATCCTAGCTCAAACTTAAACTTCAGCCTTAACAGTGATCAGATCTTCTTTCTGACAAATAGTCACACTGAAACATATCCAGATAACATATCTTGATGGTCATTGGAGAACTGCTATTAAAATTTCTCAACTATATGCAGCCATTACACATGTCCATGGAGTATAAAACTTCATGCCCTTTCAGTTAAGAAGTTATCTAACCATATTTTATATTTTTTTCTCAAACTGATACATAGATGAGTCATGCGAACTAATTTCATAATTAACACAATAATTACCTTCTAAATGCATTACTACAGTTTCCTTGAAATTAAATTAACCACTGACAAATCTGATATCAAAATAATTGCCATCCTATTTATTATAAGAAGAAACGTTTTTATGAGTATAATAGACTGTGTTTTTTAACCACATAACTTGATTTCAAATAAGACAAAAACTGCTCAATGAAATCTTTTTTAATCTTTTCTAGTTTTGACAATCCTTGGTCTGTTTTACCTAAATAGTGTTTCTTTCTTATTTTCTCGCGTTCTGCATCATGTTTCGTTTTTTCTTTTACTTAAATGGAGTCACATGTCAAATGTCTTATGTTAAATGTGAAGGGAAAAAAAACACTAAAGATATAATGACTATAATAACCAATCAAATACGAAAAGACTGAGAAAGATTGGGGTGTATTGTGAACAACAAACTTTAGAACAACTACCTTGCTAAATCTTTTAGAGCACACTATCTGTGTCATAGAATCAACGCCAGTAGAACAGAGAACACATTTCTTTGGAGTTATTCAAAACAATATGAACTTGATCTGTAGGACTGACCAATAAATTATTGGTGAATGTATATTCTTGCTTGTATTAATACTGTTATCATTTGCTATTTTTATATTCATCTATCTGTTGTGTGGCTACTGTTGTCGTCTGTTTGATCATCAACTGAAGACGTGGTTGATTGTTTTGTTGATTCTTGACTGTCCTCGTCTACTGACTGTTTCTCTGTATCTTGTAATGCTGAACTGAAGAAATCATTGGTCTTGAATACAGCTGGTGCTTGCCAGCCAGACAAATCTTTATCTTTCTTTGGAGGATTCTGAGTCATCTGTGACAAGGAGAAATAATCAGAGTTGCTTTTGTATTCACTACAGAATTGTAGGACAAAGTATAACTGAATACCTACAGGTTCCTGTGTTGGGGGGGGGGGGATGTCGATCCCTACTCATACCCCATACCCTAATGTCTCAGACAAAGCTAAATGGTTTTCCGCACCCTGTTTCAGACCTACACCGCCAACATCTGCATGTTATTTTTAACCCCACCAATATTCAAATCTGTTCTCTTCTTTGGACCAAAAGTAGTCTCTTAGTGTGCTTTTTAGGTTCAACCAGTGACTTTGTCCGGTTACTTCCAGTTGTTCTCCTCTTATTTCTGCTTGAAGAGCCCATTGATTTCAAGAAAGATGAACAAGCATATATAATCCATTACCTAGAGAGCATATATATCAGGTAAAAGGTTGAAAGGAAAACAAGAATAACCTCTTGTTTTCAGAGGCCACAATTCTTGTGGTTAGCACTCAGAATTGAAGCCTCTAGGCAAAATTGAAAAATTAGTAAGTGCTAGTCACAGCAGTTCCTTGCTCTACACATGTTTAGAAACCATGATCTAATTTCAATGCGTAATTATGTGCAATCAAACTAAAATCAGGATTTTCTGATTATAGTTTTTGGTTTCACCCAGAGCACTGGGCATTTGGCTACTCCTGACCAAGACTTAGTTACTGGGCTTAACCCCAGTCAGAACACAACAGTTTGGCATTTTCAAACTTTTCAGTCATTGGTGAAGGAAAAGGAACAATTTTCTTACAATAAGTAGCTTTTGTTTCTGATGCTCTTCAAACATACCTGTCTAAGTCCTGGTATTGAACTCAGAACTTTTTGAATAGTGTGGCTCCCAAGCTCCCTCTCGGCATTTGCCACACTCTCTTCTACCTCATCAACATTCTTCTTAACAGCATTCACAAACGCCTTTATAAAACATAATGGCCTGTTAGCACAAACACACACACAAAAAAAAACAATAACACTTACTCTGAAGATGACCTCAGCATCGAAAATGTTCGGTGTTTTTACTTTTTAATTTTTTCTAGCCTTGTAAATAGAAATTATTTAAAAAAAAAAACAAATAAAATACAGTATCACCAGTGCTTACTGATAGAGAGATCTAATGACCTTGTCTCTGGTATATGAAGATTTATTTAGCAGTTCTCCTGAGCTATGAGCCCAAGTTTTCTATAAGCAAACAGTAACGCAGTGTAGCTGAATTGACTGTTGCTCATAGAAAACAAGGGCGAATAGCTACCGGTACTCCAAAGGATTACAGCACAAAACCTTTTTTGTGTCATTTTAAGCCTAAATTAAGAATAATTTTCAGTTTTCAAGGTTTTCATGCACCATCATTGTTTATCAGCGAATAGAAAACAATGAGAGAACCAATTAAATTTGCAGATTTCCAATATCTCCAGAACAAAGCTGAGTGGCTTCTTATTTCAGTTAGAGTTTATTTTTTAGTATGCTTTACTACATACATATATATTATAAATATTCTTTATTTGCTCTTGAATTTTTTATGTAGCTTAAATTTAACCCTTACCCTAAGCATTACAATATACTGGTTGTTTATCTTTTTGCAGATAGTGAATATAAAATTATTGCACAAGAATTTAATATATAAAATGTTTCAGCTTGCTAGTCATGCAGGTCAAATGCCTATTTTTGTCTGACACAAATAACTTGATAATTTCAAGATTATACATGTACCTAATGTAAAGCTTTTCTCCATTTACATTCTGTAAATGGAGTACAAAACCAACAAATGAGATGAGTAAGTCAAAAACAAAAGAATAATGTACTGGAATGCTGCCAGTACAGTACAACAAGCCTTATCAAGGAGATGCAAGATTAAAAACAATAAAAACAATGTTGCAAATACCTCTAGTTGGTCAATCTTTCTGAATAATGTTGGTAATTCTTGTGACCTTGCATGTAGCTCGGGTATAATTTCAATTAGGGATTGTGAAGAGTCATTGCGAATCTGTGTACAAAGAAAAACCATTACAAATTAAGTTTTGTTACAGGGTAAATCACAAATTTAAAGGCATAACCAGTGGAAAAATTGTGGAATTCTATTGTGTTAGAAAGGAAAAAGTATCAGATGTGAGATGAATAAATCATAAAACAAAAGCACAAAAAGAATGAAAAGTTTTGTTTTTTTCTTGTGTTTATGTTGGCATTGCAATGATATGTAGTAAGATAACTGTGTGCAGGGTTTGAACTTGTGCCTTTTTTTTTAACTGAAATGAGTAATTTTATATCGCACGAAGGTTAGCTCATATTAATCATCATGTTCCACAATGAAATTTTGTGAATTTCTTCTTATAGAAAAACACTCAATATTTTTTCAACAACCGTTCGATAATGTGTAGATTATGTCTTTCCTCCTGTGGGAAAGAGTCCAAAAATTGCACGATCTTTTTCAAGCTCGTGCGTAAGTGTCGTAGATTAGGGTGTCAGCAGGACAATTCTCACTAATTGATCACGGAAAAGTCACGCAACCCCCGATAAGGACGTTACCAGCTGACTATAGAGTCTGGGTATATGTACTGACCAGAGATTGCAAACCATGTGGGATGAAAATATCTGTTGTCATTGCAAAACAGAAATAGGAACAAAGTTATGAACAGCAACAAATATTGGAAAAATTATATGTAGTGCCATAGAAACCATCTTTTGATGAAATGGTGTAGTAAGGAAAAAACAAACTCTCGAAAAAGAAATATTCTGTAGTCCTTTGCACGGTCATGCGTCCTGCGAACTGAATAAATTACACAGGCAGACATTTTAACTTCTTATTGTTATTTTTACCGTATCTGCAAGATGGGAAAATTCATCCAAACGAACAAGCATATCCTCAATGATATCTTCAATAGCTTTGGACTGGAAAAAACGCGCAAAACAAATGTGGTTAGAACTAAAATCTACCTCCTCACACAAGCAGACTGGAAATATCAATTTTTCTGTCGAAATATTTCTCTAATCAAGTCGTCGATGGGTATCATACCTCCTTCCTTACATCCACTTGACAATACTGGGAAAATTCCGCAGCGCATTTCGCCAAATCAAGCTCTTCTTCGTCCTCTGATTGACCGTTTTCCACAAGAGCTTGTTCTCCGCCGTCCGCCATCTTGGATCGAAGGAGCAACTTTGAGCCGACTACACTTTGATCAGCGGTTAACCACGCGGCAAGAAACGTTTCGAAAACGGACCTCAAACGGACCCGGAACGTTGACCGTCTTCACTTTTAATTTTCCATCTGCTTGAATCACAAACATCTTTGCCGTCAAAATGGTATGTACAACTGCAAAGTTATCTCACATTATTCTAGTTTTGCAGTGTTTCATTATTTGCTTGTTTCCTTTTTCAGACGGTGGGAAAGAGTTCGAAGATGCTCCAGCACATCAACTACCGAATGCGGTGCACATTGCAAGATGGCCGCAGCTTTATAGGGAGTTTTTTAGCATTCGACAAGCACATGAACATAATTTTAGGAGACTGTGATGAATTTAGGAAAGTCAAGCCAAAGAGCAGTAAAGCACAGGAGCGCGAAGAAAAGCGAGTGCTTGGTTTAGTTTTGTTGCGAGGGGAACATCTTGTGTCTCTTACAGTTGAAGGACCTCCGAGTTCTGATGTATGTATAGATACTTACGTGCTATTAATTTTAGCTAACTAACTTTTTGCTGAGGACGAGCTGGAAAGTCTTTGGAGAACTAAAGATCGTTCATCTTGTCAAAAAGTATATATTTTGGGGTGTTCTATTTGTGATCAGAGATACTACCATTTTCGAGCTTTCATGCTTACACCATTCAAGTTTGTCTCAAGTTTGTCTAGACAAACTTGAGACAAACGCGTTTTTTAATTGAACCAACTAACGTTTAGAGCGAGAACATGTCAAGTTTTGACAGCTCCGCCTGCATAATTCTGCACATGAAACACAGCTTTTGAAAACGTTGCTCAATTTCTTTGTAACATTCTAAAGTACACTGTTTGTAAACCATGTAGGTCTTGAAAGTAAAGAATGATCATTGCAGTATATTTTCCAATTTAAACAATCGGAAAGAAGAAGCCTGAAAAAAAAATCAGGGCTTCAACGGGATTCGAACCGGTGACCTCAACGATACCGGTGCGATGCTCTACCACCTGAGCTATGAAGTCACACGTTGGGAGCGAGGTCAATTTATTAATAAATTTGATTTTTTTTTCAGGCTTCTTCTTTCCGATTGCTTTAATTGGAAAATATACGAACGTATATTTAAGAAAAAGCCACTCGTTGTTTTGTGTGACGTCGTGACTGATCCATGCTTTAGTTTGGCGGTTCTCTTTTGCGGTTTCATCCTGCATCTGATTGGTCGCAAAACAATAAACATTCTTGAGCTTTATACTTTTCTTTCAAAATTTTGGCATTTGAAGTCCTCAGTGATCTATGCAATGGGAACATTGTTAACATTACACCACTCACATGAGTGACACATTGTGCAGACTGGATTAATAAGATTCTCATTTTGCTGAATGGAGTTGTTGTGGAATTTCAAATTCATCTATGTTATTTTCAAGGATGTAATTCAGGGCTGTAAATGGAAACACCTGTTGCAGCTGACTATGCTTGATATACATGTACCCATGACATACACACAACGTAATAAGTTTGTTTTGTGAAGATCAAGGCAACAGGTGATTCAAAACTTAATGACAGCCCTAATCTGCATATTAATACATCTGTAACAAAACAGATATATCTTGTTTTTGCTTTTAGTCGAAGTCAAAGTTGCTTGGTGCTAATGCTGCCCCTGGTGCAGGAATGGGCCGTGCTGCTGGGCGAGGAGTGCCAGCTCCTATGGCTCCAACAATTGCTGCACCGCCAGGTATGTAACTTAATACTAGTGCTGACAGGGCTTTGTTGGCCCCCCAAAAAAAGCCCTGTAAAAGTAAAGCAAATCTTAAGGTTTAGAAGCTTTTGTTTACCTTTTACAATCATTATAGCATAGAGCGTATATGTTAGTGGTTTCTACTTCATGTGAGAGTTTGGGACGTTTTGAAAATGCTCAAGATATTGCCTACTACCAGACATTCTCTGCCTACATCAATTTTTTGGGAGAACCTTGAAAAGACTGGAGATGGCCGTAGTGACTCGAGCGTGTTCCTATATAATTTCCAAATTTATTGACTAACTGAACTGTGATGTTGCTACCAGTTTAATTTCAAAAAAGGTAATTTAGTGATTATGAAAGACATGTGTACCCTGAGCTGATAATATACAAACAAATCAATTATTTTAGGACTTGCTGGGCCAGTGAGAGGCGTTGGTGGGCCAGCGGCACAGTTAATGACCCCACAAGGAAGAGGAGGACCAGCAGGTGTGCATACTTATTGACACATTTTTACAACATTGAAAGGCCTGTTGAACATTGATACAAAAAAAATGGCA